>VURO01040790.1:0-15653 GCA_015108175.1 Pelvicachromis taeniatus
TGGCCGGACTCTCCCTTAGGGATAGGGTGAGAAGTTCGGCCATCCGGGAGGAGCTCAGAGTAGAGCCGCTACTCCTCCGCATCGAAAGGAGCCAGTTAAGGTGGTTCGGGCATCTGATAAGGATGCCTCCTGGGCGCCTCCTGGGTGAGGTGTTCCGGGCATGTCCCACCGGGAGGAGGCCCCGGGGCAGACCCAGGACACGCTGGAGAGATTATATCTCTCGGCTGGCCTGGGAACGCCTTGGTGTTCCCCCGGATGAGCTGGAGGAGGTGGCTGGGGAGAGGGAGGTCTGGGCTTCTCTGCTTGGGCTGCTGCCCCCGCGACCCGGCCCCGGATAAGCGGCAGAAGATGGATGGATGGATGGATGGAAGAAAAATCACTTTGGATTATTGATCATTAGTAGATGGGCAGTTTTACACATTTACAATAGATTAAGACATAAATGTATAATGTACAAATAATATTGTGTCTGTGTGTGTGCACATGTGTGACTGCACCAATTCTAAGTCAACTGAGCCATTTTTACATAAAGTTACTTTATTAGCTTATACATATGTCTCTGGATAGAAGTAGTAGTTTTATAATACCAAGAAGTCAAAAATAATAACCTATATATTTATAAAACTAAGCAGATTTGCTACTCTTGACTTTTTAAAAACAAACAAGGTTCTTGATAATATAGTAGTATTTTCTGCCTTGTTTAACCTTTCACAAAATCTAAAAAAAACAAAAACAACAACAACTAGAGACTCGGGGTGAAGAGGATACAGAATACAGAATAGAGTTTGGATAACAGTATATGTGTGGATGTTTGTATGTCGACATTACTGTGAATCATTGGATATGCACCAAATATAACGTTTTCCACACATCTGAGCAGTAAGAAGAAAACAGACAGTAAGAAGCAAAGAATAGAAAATAAAGCTTCAGATCTGTCCTAAAGTGAAATCACAACCATTTGTGGTACTCTGAGACCTTTGACTGTGCATTTGGCTACCAATGGCCTAATAAAAATAGGGGCAAAAACTTTGATTAATTTACCTTCTGTTTCATGTTGATCAAAAACAGAGAGTGTGTTGTGTTGTTCAGTATGGCATTTCTATACATAAATTATCTTGCTGATACCTTCAAATCAATTTCAGCAAGGCAGCGAACCCTTGCTGATTTATGCAGATTCATTGAAGTTTCAAAGAAGTAGGGCACACACACACACACACACATTGGCAGAAAGTACGGTATCATTGGGACAAGAGAGTCTGTACTTAAATCTGTACAGTCTGGAACATATGTATCAAGTGACCTTCAAGATGCTACTATGAAATTGCTAATTGAGCAGAACCGTAAAAAAAATGGCTGCATTCTAAATTCTATAATCTGTTCTTTAGTGTGTCCTTCCAAGAAAAAAGGACGTGTGTAATAAAAGGAGAACGGACAAGGGGCAATTGACATTGAAACCCCCAACAACTTAAAATTGATATGCAAAATGAAGCTTGGCTTTTATATTTACCAACCCATAGTTGATCCCTTCACAATTTTGGGGGGAAACTGAAGACAATTTTAAGACTTTTAGACTTTTCAGACATCGGTAAACCACAGGATATACTGATATCAAAGCTAAGAAAAAGCATTAGTCAAATGTTTGTAGTGTTTTAGCTGAATCAGTGTCTGATGGTAGTAATTTTCATGCCTGAATTTCTTCCTGTGCAATGAGAAAACATTGCTCAAGCTTGTTATCCATAAAACCCAGAGGTGTGGAAAATGAAAAGCACACACACAGCTACATATATGATTTGATGCTGACACAAGGTTTAAAGTACATGACATTGTTGTATAGCAACAGATCTTGACACAAAGATGAATAAGGATCAGAAACTAAACAAGAAAACATTTAAACATATCCCCTCATTCTCTGACTCCAAATTTTCTCAGTAACCCTTTAAATAAATGTCTCATTATTAAGCAAGAACTTTATTTCACAAAGATTCAACAATACTTCCAAATGTAGTAAGAGGAATCTGGAATTTGATCTTGATTTTTTTAATATAAGTATAATTAGTCTCTACAAGCTGAATTTTAGCTTCATAGTTTTGACCACTATTTCTGTAACAATTATTGTACTTGTATTACATTTTGCAGAGATATAAATTTGTTTCCACCAGTGGGGACATGTTTCGTTTGGAGAACAAACAGTACATACCAATGATGTGGAAAAAACAGGGGAAAGACAAAATTTAGGTTGAAGTTAGGTGTAGGTCAGGATCAAGCTAGTAGTGGGTATGGTTGAACGTGACCTATTATGCTCATTTCCAGCTCCACTATTTTTTTGACAGTATAAAAGATGGATGTAGGCGCCAGCATGCAGCCACCATAGAGCCATACCTGCAGTTACAAAGGCATTTCTGCAGTGTTTATGGTCTCAACCACTCATTTTGGGTCACGCTAAAAATAAATTAAATACCGTATAAACTTCCATTAGTGGCCTGTCTCTTATTGATGCCCGTTTCTAATAAACGCCGGTTTGAAAACATGTCACGACAAATAGACGCTGGTCTCCAATACTATCCCTCCCCACTGTCTTCTTCTTCTTCTTTTTAAGTTTTATTGGCGGTTGGCAAACAACTGAATGGTGCATTACCGCCACCAACTGGTATGGAGTGTGACTGGAACATCGCTCAACCCCCCCCCCCAAAAAAAAAACTCAAATCCCCTCTGCGTTGTCGTCGGTCCTCCCTTGTCTCGGCTAGCTGTTCTAATCAGCCGTCATCTACGACCAGCAGTATTTAAGCTGGATGCAGCGACCATTGAAGTGGGATTATTACACTGAACTGGAACTGTCGGCTAGCGAAAAACAGCTAACTGTGATTTTCTGGTCTTTTACGTCCTGTCCTGGAGAGTTGGGGGAGAGAAGTTTCGGGGAGCACCACTCGTGCACTGGGCTACCACAGACAAGGAGACACTCGGGAGCAAAGGAGGAGCACAATTGGGAACTGCATTATTTGTGAACTGTTGGAATACGTTTTGGAGCACTGTCTTTTCACCTCAGTCTAAAAACCACACCTAGGTCCTCTTTCCCTCTCACTTCTGTGACAATTACATCTGAGAAGGGAATAAGAGCCGGTCTCCAACAACCGCCGGTCTCTTTTAAACGCCTGGCCGGCCAAATAATTTTTTGAAAAAACGCCAGGGCTACTAATGGAAGATGTACGGTAACTAAATTTAGTAAATCTTTGTCATACTGTGTTTTAGAGAAGAAAATTATCTGGGGTATGTTGAATGATATGAGGTTTCAAAATCAGACCTCTCTATCTTTTCAAATTTGGTTTCAGAATACTAAGACAGCGACGGCAAAACTGTTTACCTTAATGCTTCTTAGAACTTTAGAAACCAAGAGCTACATCCATCTTTTATATTTGAAGGTAAATGGTTTCTGTTTCCAGTTTGAGCTGCTTTTTTCACAGTTTCACTACAGATGGTCAAGTAGTTGGTGAGTTTTTGCAGACAAATCAGTAGCTTCCATGGAAACTATGGGTGACCATAAGGTCACTGACCAGTCTCTAGGGCTAGCAACAATCAGCAACTTCCACAACCGCTCACCAACTGGTCAGGGAAAACACATCTTTTCCTATCGACTAGTCTCTGGGTGTGTGAACATTTAATATTGTATCCCTTTAAAGAAATGAGTTTGAATGGCACCTGTGGGGTTATGTTCCTAAGCTTACCATTTTTTGGGATATCCACTCTGTCACATACAGAGCCAGGAGTAGAAAAAGAGTGAAAAAAAAAGTGTTCAGTCTGAACACTGAGCTTTTGAATTATTTGTACATTCACTGACCTCATTATCTAAAACTTATATGTGTTTAATATATGCATCCACAATTGCAACAAAAACAAAGGAAAGGCAGAAGGTAGATTTAAAGTTTAGAGCAAATCCACAGGAAATTAATGTAACTTACTGCAAGAGTTAAACACATGACTGTGTGTGTGTGCGTGCATGTGTGCGTGTGTGTGTTTAATATTCATTCACATCAACTCAATCACATTTTCCGGCCCTTACCAGAGACCATATCTTGTATTTTGGTGTAAAAATACAAGTCCCCATCACTGAAGTGTTGATGTTAAAATGTTTTGTTTTGGGTTTTTTTTTATCTATATTTGCTTTTTATTACTTTTTGTAGTTATATGTACTTGTTTGTTTTATATATATTCTTTATTACATGTATGTGTATAATTATAGATACATATGTTGTTTTCTATATATTATGGTCAGGGCATATACATGGTAGGCTCTAATACTGCACACTGTGGTGGTGCCTCAGTAGATGTATGTAGTAATAACTAACTAAAACTCAAAAACGAAAGTGGCTCATCCCATCCTTTGTGACTGCCAATTGTCAAATTAGTTTCTTGTCTTACATCTTGAGAAATTCTGTAGTGAAACAGAAATGTAATTCCTCAGGCCAAAACTATCAAAATTATCCACAAAAAATGTTAACCTCCTAACATCCACCAGGTGAATCAAATGAGGAAAAGGTTATAATTAGGTTTAAGCCACATGCTAAACAACCATAATTTCATAAACCAGAAAATGTTACCTTTCAAATCAGTTCTTTTACATGCATTTTGATCTGAGAGTTTTAAGATTTTCAATTGGTTAAAATTCAATATAAAGAGTAGATGTGAACCTAATACTAACCGCAAACTTGTCACTGGTAATCTAACAGATGTTGAGAGGTTAAAGTAAACTTTTTGTGCTTCAATTCCAGATCCACACTTTACTTTGTAAAAGTAGTTACAAATATCTAAAACTGCATTTTCAAATATTTTAATTTCAAATGCTCACAAGTGTGACAGTGAAGAGACAGGAATGTATCCTTGACTGTTAGCAGGAGCAACTACTCTTCATATATAACTTATTTTATCCATAAGGACTCTGTCTTTACAAAGAGGTAGGGCTTTATAATTGGCAACCACAGATTCTCAGTTGTTTTGTTTTCTTCTGTTCCTTTTGGCAAAGCGGGGACAAACCTTCGTCCATCTGAACAATGACATTCGTCTTTTCTGGTGGTCCTCAGTAAATGCATAGCAGCATCAGTAGCAGCAACAGCAGAAAAGGCAGAGAGAGTATTTATGTGTGTTTGTTGTCACTGTTCACTGTGAAGTTTCTATTCGCCTCATCATTTATCCGACCGGTTATGATGGTCCTCTTGTCCCTTTTTCTCTCTCTGGGTTGTGTTTTCACAGCAGCATCTCATCAAGAGGCATGTCGTGGTCAGGAAGCATCGAAGCTGAAAGACAAGGAAGAAACAAAAAGTGTGTTTTCATTTCTGTGTGTGTGTGTGTGTGTGTCTGTGTGTGTGTAGCTTCTGAGTTCATAATGCAGAAATCTGTCAACTCCAGGTAAAGATGAAGGTTGATTTATTCATCCATTAGAAATTTCTTCAACATTAAATATTAATCAAGTCCCATCACTCAGTCGATGCATTAAAGCAGGGGTTACACAAGGGTGACCTCTCTGACACACACAATTTGCCTTTTCCAACACTATCGGTTACCCAAGATGGCTTCTTATGTCAGTACTTTAGCTACCAATGGTATTACCTCCTGCATGTTTTGTTTTTTTTCCAGATTTTCATAACCTAAAGAGGATTTACATTCTCTGTTCTCTCTGAATTTAACAGGTTTCCACACATTCCAGATTGAATGAATTCAAAGGGGTTGCCAGATTTGATCATTTCTGGATTTGATTACAATACTGGACTTTTTTTCATCATATACAGTTGTAAATAATAATTCACAATTGTAGATTAAGTATCTGAATTTCAGGAGTGGGACCACTACTCCAAACACACTCCTTCTGGTCCTCATCTATATATGTTCCCCCAGTTCTACACGCTGTTCATTCTCATTTATGTGCGCCACCCTCCCTCCCCTTTTCAATTCTCTAACTTCACATCTATTTAGTACATGGGGATCTGCCAGGCCCGGGAGCCGCCACCAGTCCACTTCGAGGCCTTCCCCAAACCAGAGCTTTACTCAGATCAAAGTACTACTGATATAATCAGAATTATATCAGTAGTTTTTGCCTTTTTTTAAATTGCTCATCCAAGCACAATCAAAGGACAAGAAAATCAGTCATTCACTCAGGCTAAGAGCAGGGAAAGGTGGAGCTCATTTGTCTTTAAATGAGAACTGCATCAATCACACACTCACCTGTCCCAAAGTTTATCTGGATATATCCTACATGAGTTGGTGCAGCAGCCAGCAGATATCAGAGCTGTAAAATAAACCAGCAGGAATGATCAGAAACGGGATACTCTTAGTTAAGATTAATAATAATAATAATAAATGCACACACAGTGAAAAAATGTATCTCCTCACACTGAATCATATTGATAAATGAGTCTTTTCATTTCATGTCAATCCTCCATTTCACTCATGGATGAGAAACCGCTGGCAACACCTCTAGTTGCCCGTCACCTCCCACCCCCAACACACATGCCCTTTTTTTCTTTAAATCACAGATATATCAGTTCTGGCTACAAACATGAGAAAAACAACTCTTTTAAAATCTGAATACATACAGGTAAGAGACACGCTGTGCTTCCACAGTCAGCAATAAATTACTCAGTGATATATTGGCCACAACTAACCACACCTATGAGAGCAATTTAGGCATTGTGCTCACGTGCTCACATGAGGTTAACAATAATCGATGAGGTGTGTAGGAGGATGTTCATACATTAAGTGGACTGGGGTCCAATGGCTATTGAACCAAAACCCTTGTTGTTACAGTCATCAAAGCTAGACACTGCAGGTGGAAGATTGATAGAGAAGACGACCAAATGTAGACGTGGCAGTGTGTCCTGTGTAAACAGGAGATTTTGCCGAGACCACAGTGACACTGAACACATGCTGTGATTATATAACCAGTGTTTCCGGCAGTTTACCATGCTTACGCTGGAGGCCTGTTATATGTGCTTCACCACTCCAAGTGAGCATGTGGCACGGCAGCTGTAGGGAGGAAGAAAGGCTGACCGCTGACTCTGGTCATCTATCAACCCTCTAACACAGATTAACCACACAGTTTGTGTGTGTCCGCGTGCGCGCGCGCGCGTGTGTGTGTGTGTGTAGATAATGAATATTCTAATTAAAGAGCAAGCATGGACAGTTCTTTGAATCAACGATGCTACTCTCTGATTGTTTCTCATGCACTGAGAGTGCCCTCATTCTTATGTTGACCTGCTTACACCTCTGGTTGTGTCCCAGTGGTCCAAGCTGTCAAGACACACACACATTCACAGAAAGGGAGAAAGAAACAGAGAGAGAGGACAAGCCCGTGGGCTGGTTCACAGCTGTGTGCTCTGCTTCGCTTGAAAGCACCTCGCTGCATGTGCCATGAAGAGTGATGGGCAAAAAGAGGGATAGTGTGTCTGCACGTGTTTGTGCCACTGTTCAGTACTTTACTCTGTAGTTTATTTTTCCGTTTTTGTTAAGAAAAGATGGAAGAACTGAGTTTGAAAAGAATAAGAGCAAAGAAAAAGAGAAGAAATGAGTGGGGAGAGGTGGCCTTTTGTCCACCATCAAAGGGCACAAAAACACACACACACCTCATAGGTGGTAGAGGGACAGAGCGGCTGCTTTTGTCATTTCTGCAATGTGCAATCATAAACACCTACACTACCACACACACACGCACAAACACAGGTGGTGACTATGTTGCATTATGCAAATACATAATAGATAAAAAAGCCTTGGAACTAACACCTGGACACTTGTGTTTCTCAGATGTTTGTATCTACAAAGGGATGTTAAATTGTGTTTGTGTAAAAGTGTGGTAAGTAAAAATGATGTGTGCGATGGTCAGTGTACCAGAATACAAAAGATAGCTCAATTAATATGCCAAATGTGCCCGTTTTGAAATAATAAGAGGAAAAAGCAGGCTTCAAAGCTGACTGGAGATGAGTTGCCAGGGAAGCAGCTGTTGGCCTACTTAGCAGGCCTGTCCTTAACACAGGACCTCTGATCTCACACATACACACACGCACATGCGCACAAAAGCAAACTTTCAATTACACAAGCTACACACATAAATTGAACTTGCACATGTAAAAGCAAGCTCCCAGCTTCTGTTGAACTTTGCCATCACTTTGCTGACCTGCCCGTGTGCCTCACCATTGTGTGTGTGTGTAATTACATATTTTTGTGTGAACTCCTGATTTCACTGAATTGTGCCATCCCATCATCCAACAGTCCTTCAGTTCAACCCTTAAAGACATTTCTAGCTGAATGTTCCCAGGCCTTTTCACTTTCCTGACACACTTTTTAATAATAGAGGTCCTCATATTGTATCTAATATATAGAATAGAATAGAATAAACCTTTATTATCTCACGAATGAGAAATTTGGGTGTTACACAGCTCTTATAGCAAGGGGAATGTAAGTATAGAATGAGGATACAGACTGGTCCTTTATACCTGTATGTAAACCTGTAAGCTTGTATGTGAAAATAGAAGAGGTCTGTCCTCCTGCATCCTAAAATGCAGGGATGCTGTAGATAAACAGCTAAATTCATTGCGGTGTCAAGCATGTTTACATCTGGGAAATCAATTCCACCCACGCAAAACAACAAATCAGATTTTACATGCAAATAACAAAGCAAATAACCCCCATGAGCTAAATCTGGATGACTGAATCTACATTTGTTATAATTTGAAGGTAATCAAGTAAGCTATTTAGCCTATAGTTGCTTAGCAACTATCACAGATTAAGCTAATAGTTCAACAGTTTTAAACTGATGTATCCTCATTTGGTTTCCAAGACTAAAATGAGGAGATTGATACCACTCCCATGTTTGTGTGTTAGAAATATAAGACAAGATAACGAAATTGGAACATTGCCCCACATTGGCACTAAGCACAACTAAACACAACAAAACACAACACATTAAACTTTAAAGTGGATAAAAGGTGCAAAAATGGTATGAATAATAAATTAAAGAATGAATGTTGAGTCTGTTTGTCTGCAACCTAAACAACCTGATTCACCTGCTAGACTGCAGCAACTTAAACACCCGGCGTCCTGGGTGTGTGCAATCCTGTAAGATGCTGCGTGCCCACTTGAGAAAGCGAGTGCTGTCCAATCATTTTTTGACCCTTTAAAGTGCCTGTTTGTGTGCCATGGTGCAGCTGGAGAGCCACACAGAGATGAAGTGTATGTTTGTTTGCAATATGTGCAAAATATAAATGCTAAAATCTACACCTTAGTAAATTTATGCACTGTTGAATCTGAGTTATGGAGTTCAATTATGGTTAGTATAGTTACTCTTCAACTTGATTACAGTCCATTGTAACTCCTGTTTTCTCACCGGTAGGCCGATCAGGTTGCTGTTGTGGAAATCCCAAACCATCAACTTGGACTGTAGCTGGGAGCAGTAGTCTGTTTTTATTTCAGTTCAATTCAGTTTTATTCAGATAGCAATAATTCACAACAGCAGCTGCATTAAGATGCTTGTATTGTAAGGAAAATATCAGTGATTTAAGTGCTCGTTCATAGTGTTTGCCTTATGAGAACTGAGAATTGAGAAGAATTCAGTTTGACCAGGAAGAGATAGCCAGCAGAGCGAGGCTAACAACTACTGAGGGGAAAGAGAGAGGAAAAAGGAGAGCACAGGACAAAACACAAACTATGCATGGCATATTGAGATTTGAGTGCAATGCTAGTGAAAAGAGGTGAGCTGATAAGGAATGCTCAGTGCATCATAGAAAGAACCCCAACTGCAACCAAGTCAGAAGAAATACTGTCACTAACTGCGGATCAGAGCTGCAGTGACGCTAAAGCTCTTCCAGTACTAATTTGTCTTCTATTGTATTTAAGAATTCACTGGTGTGCCTCCTGTTGCACACACACGTTCCTGCTACCACCACAACTACAGTCAAATACTGGAAAACACAAACATTTTTCACAAGAAATAAAATTTGAAATTTGGGTCACTGGATGGATATCAGCTGAAGGAGTAAATGTGATTACCTGACAACACTACTCTTTATTCCTCTTTATTCAACTTTTCCTTTTCTGTCTTTTTTCAAGCTGTTTTCAATATCTTTAAAAACAGTTTGTGGCAACAATATGCTAATAAGCTAACTTAACAGTTGAAGGTTAAAAACAAATAGCGTAGGTAACCAGGCGTGCAATACACTAGCTGACATTCACTCGTGTTGTACCTGGAGTATTTATTCATTGGTGGCGTCCCTCAGGTGGTTTTGCATTCAGGCAATTTTCCATATTTGCATATTTAATTCTTCAAATACAAAGTCCTACACAGTCCAGGATTGGGGCATGGTGGAACCACGACCGGGCCAGCCAGGGGAGGCACTGGCCCGAATGGTGGCTGAGCTGGCGGCCGTGCAGAGGGAGCAAGCGGCCAGTGAAAACATCTGCAGGACCGATGTGAGCACCCGATGCAGCTGACAGCGAGTCTGGCAGCTCGGATCAGGGCCTGGCTGACACCGCCGCCACTCCCACCGTTGTCCCTCGAACACCTGGGAGTGGGTGGTTTCCGTGCTGCTCCGGCCCAGGTACTAGTCCCCAGGATGAGGCCAGCCAAGGCAAAGCCTACCTCGGCACCCCTACCCGCTCCTCAGGTGGGAGCGGCTAGTGCCCGGCTGAAAACCGGAGCTGCATCAGCTCATCACGCCTCCCATGCATTAAAGTCTGTGTTGGGTCCTGAATGTTGTTGTTGTGTTGTGTGTGGCTGGCAGCTGAAAAGCTGCAGTCGTGTGTGTAGAACAACAACCAGGAAATAAAAGTGTGTAAAGTGAACTATGTGGTCGGGTCTGCCATGCATCGTTTACAGCCTGTTTTTACACAAAACAGTAGCAAACAAGGAAAACTGAGTAAAAGGGTCAAAATAAAAGATTAAGTAAAAAAATTAATATCTTGCAATAAATTGTGAGATGTCATTTACATAGAGGTGAACAGGCCTCTTGCAGAGGACAGCTTTAAGTCAAAAGTGTCACACTTGGACAATGTGTATAGTGTTAAGTTATCAACTACTGTGGGCAAGCTTGGTTAACAAGACATACACCTAAACTCAGACACTTTATCAATTATTATCAGCCTTTTACTCTGTTTTCCCATCTGCTACTGTTTTTGTGCTAATATTATTTTGGGGTTTCAATCATGTTGTGCTAATTAGTGTTAAGTAACACATTTATAAACATTAAATCAACAAAAGCAAACATTCATACAATAACCATATTATTGGTTCCAAAAAGCATTAATACCACAAACACTGTCAAGAGGTCCAGTTCAGTGACTCCAATTAGCAAAGGTGAGGGTTAGCAGACACAAGCTAACCACACTTCCATGTGTCAGGGTATCTGTCAATCAAAGCAGGCACCATGCCCATCTGCTCCATCTCGTTACCAATCACAGAAAACAGAAAAGGCATCAAAGGCTGAAAAAACATGTAAGAGATCAATCTTAAGCAGGCTGCGTGAAAAGTGCTGCTGTAACAGTAGCACATCACTGCTCTATAGATTCTTACAGAAAACTGCTTACATATGCATAATGTGGAAAATGTATCCTAGTGGATACTGGAATCCACACAGGACTCTAAACCACTTCCTCTCTTTTTCTTGTTACTCTGACTTCATAAGCCTTTCCTGACAAATTGCTTCCCTATCTTAGTTTTGTGTGTGTGTGTGTGTGTGTGTGTGTGTGTGTGTGTGTGTGTGTGTGTGTAGTGTAGTAGAAAACTGTAAATAGGCTTATTTGGATTGAGTCACATTAAGGCAAAAATGCATCAGTGGAACATAAAATATGACATAACACAGAGAGACAGCAGAAAATAAGAGTGTCATCACAAGCTCAGCAACCTCCAAATTCTCTACTCACACTGGCTTACTCGCTTTCTCTGCATTGATGCTATAGGCATGCTAGTTGTCCCAAGCTAATGCAGGCTGGTTGGAAAGTGGGTAATAGGCAGGTAAAAAAAATTACAACAAAAAAGTAGTATTAGAAATAGCAAATAACTCTAACCATCTGGGGATATTGCTTGGATAATGTTATTCAATTTAATGATATGTCAGTTTATGTAGTGATCAAATTTTTCTTTTTGCTTTAGACAAAGGTGGGAAGTAACAAATTATAAATACTTTGTTACATACTTCAGTTGAATTTTCAGGTTTCTGTACTTTACTTAAAAATTCTTTTTTTTTTTTTACTGAAAACAGTTATACTGAGGTAAAACTTTGTGATGTTGAAGTATGTTAACTCCACAACCTTTCCTGTAACTAAGCAGCCATATGAATGCATGATTCACAGCTCACTCCACAGTTCCCTAGCAACATAAAAAGACACTTGGGCTCCTTAAGCTTTATCACCTAAGATTACGTGTTAATTTAACCTAATACTAGTGAAGTTCTTTTTAAGCTCAGCTTGTAGGGTTCACGAAAGTGGTTGCACCTGTTTAGAGAAAGAAATTACAGTTATGTTTTTAACAGGCTCTATTTGATTTTGAATGCAGCTTATTCATCTGTACTGAATGATACACAAGAGGAGTTGACTGACAGCGAGAATGAGAGGTGAAAAAGGTTTGCTCACCTCTACACAGCCACTGCTTTGACACTTCAGCCAGGTTGCAGTTGCAGTCCTAGTACTATCCAGACATCATGCACACCTTTGCAATGCATGCAATATTTGCTCAGTGTCTGCCAGTCACAAAAAGATGCATTGTGCTTTTGCATGAATTTCTGAGAGGACTAGAGGTGACAGCAAACTCTTTACCACCAACGTGTGTGGCGGAAAAGATGTTTATATCACGTTCCAGTATGTGTATATTACAAATATAAGAAGCATATATATGTATGATTTGTTCACAACATAGAAAAAGTAAAATAGAATAGAATAAACCTTTATTATCCCACGAATGAGAAATTTGGGTGTTACACAGCTCTTACAGCAAGGTATAAAGTATAGAAGGAGGACACAGAGTGGTCCTTTATACATAAGCAACTGAAAAGTTTGTATATACAGATAACAATGTGCATGAGATATGTATAAAAGTGTACGGGGGGGAGGGGGTAATGATTCTGGTGAAATGTACAGTGAACAAACAAGCTGATGAGTAGGATAACCATGTTAAACTGAGCCTGACAGCTGCTGGTAAGAATGACCTGCGGTAGCGCTCATTCCTACACTGTGGGTGTAAAAGTCTACTGCTGAACGAAGTCCCCTGAAAAACTCCTTTCTCTAGATTTGCGAAATTTTAAAACAAAGCAAATATTAGGAGAGATATTATTAAGACCCACAACTTCAATTAGCTTGTGTAACCAGGTCATAAATACATATACTGCTATAATTACACAAAATGTCTTCTAAACCCCCACTCCTTTTATACCTGACATATACCTTTATATAAGTTCATATCAGTTAGAGCCCCTCCTCATCCTTCTTCTTCGTTGGTGTAACCCTATAAATTTGGTGCATTCCTTTGGCCTCTCCCCTTTTTCTGCAAGTCCCCTGTGGGAGAGGTTGGTGTGATTTCTTTTTCAACACATATGCTGTAAATATAGCCACCCTGATGCTTTTGTTGGTGTGCTTTTAGTTCAATTATTGTTATAATTATGTCTGTGTTAGATTTTCTAAATATGTAGTAAGTGTGTGCTGCATATGTGTTATAGGCACAGTTACTAGCATTCAATTCAATTCAATTTTATTTATATAGCGCCAAATCACAACAACAGTCGCCTCAAGGCGCTTTACATTGTAAGGAAGACCCTACAATAATACATAACATGAATTGAGAATGTTTGCTATGAATGTCTGTTCATTGGAGTGAATATGAGTTTCCTGAAGAAAAATTATATATCGAAGATAAACACTTCAAATGTGACATAACCTTCCCACGCCCTTCAAAGCTCTGCCTAAGCCCTTGCAATTCCTAATCCAGTAGCACTGTTACCCCGCATCTAAATGAGAGGTGATATGATGACATATGGACTGGTGAAAAATAATACAAAGGACTGGCCTAACCACAGGTAAAACAAAATTAACAGCAAGAACACTGAACCCTACCCCCAAAGAAGAAAAAGGCTGCAAAAAAGAACAAGAATAACTTGTATATGTCCAAAATTATAATAAAATATAAACGTTCACAATACTGTACGACAAAAAAAGTTTCAAGACGTCGCAGCAACCACAAAAAAAACACAATGATAGAAAACTATGACCACAGATGCATTTAATAGATGATTGAATGAATCGCGACTCTCCCTGAACAAATATTTTACCAGGTCAAGGTTACAGATTACCGTTCAGCTTCAGCAGGCGACTTGAACATGTTAGTGATGTTGTTGTGAACTACCCGAAGCTGGACCGTGTAGCGCAGACTGCACGTTGCTCCGGAAGCGCTACACTTTTTCCTGACCGTATTGAAAGCCATCCGTTGCCCTATGCATTGCCAAAAAAACGGTCCTCATGAACTGGAAAAATAAAAACAATCTTAATTCCAACCAATATAGAAACTATATTATTACTATAATAGATTACATTAGTCTAGATATAGCCACCACCACTAGATTAGATCAATCCCTCTGGGCTCCTTTGATCGGCTCCATCACATAGTTTGGGTGGGGGGTTGTAATTTGGTCCCGCCTTTGCTGTTGTGGCTGGTGTGGAGGCAGGGGCAGGCTCCGGTGGCTCTTGGGTGGCGCGTCTATTGTCGGTGATAGCGGACGTTTGTTACTGACCTGGTAGCCTGGCTGCCCCTCGGTGGGACCGTGGCGGGGGCTTGGGGTACTGGGGGTGCGCCGCCCCCGGGCTGGGACTCCGGCTGGGCCGCGGGGACATGGGTCATGATTGGTATGTCGCCGGTGTTGTGGGCAGGTGGATGCAGAGAGCCTCTGGTGCGCCGGTCAACTGGGGCGTCTTCGACTGGCGGGGAGGTTGTTACATCCATGCAGTCACATGACAGGTGGGGGAGGCATATTGGAGAGATGGAGAAGGAACTCGACCTGGGAGTCTATTGTCTTATGTAGTCTGGGAGATGTTGAATGATGGGGTGGGTATAGCCTCTTCTGGGGCCGGGTCGGGTGGGCCGCCACGGGTTCTGTGGGGCTTGGTGGCCTCCTGCCGTGGGCCTGGGTCCCCTGGCCTCGGTGGATTCCAGGGAGCGGGCATGCCTACTGGGGTCAGCGGGGGAGCTGGCCCCAGGGAGGAGCTACTTGCCTCTCCCTTCTTTCCCTCCCCATCCCCAACTGCCTCCCTCTTCCCGCTCCACTACACCCACTCTTACATGTAGGGCCTTGGGGTGCAGGTGTGTCACCAGGGCGCAGGGGAGGCATCCCACCCCCTCTGTCCCCTTCTGGCCACCTGTACCTCAATTTTATTCCACAAACCAGACATCCACATTACTCACACTTTTATTACATGTACATATTGGGCCTTGGGGGTGGGCACGCTACATGGCGTCCAGAGGACGGTCTGAGTACTCAGCCTCACCTCTGGTGCCAGTGCTCACCTCTCAATTTTTAATGCATGTAGTCATTGAGGGTTTCTAGGAGGGGCTGTGATGGGGCTGCCCTCCGATGTTTTAATTGCACTCTAGAACAACACGCAACAACACTACAACATCTGGGTCTAGGTGCGGTTTT
>VURO01040796.1:0-15359 GCA_015108175.1 Pelvicachromis taeniatus
TATCTGGTAAACACTGAAAGCTATCCTGGGATCCACGTTCAAATGAGCTCTTAGCTTTATGGTTCTCGCCTCACTGCACCGCCAGCCTCTAACTGGAGTAAACACCTTTTTCTACAGCCTTTATTGTTTTCAATGTCAAACGAAAGGAAAAGAAAAAATATTTAAGCAGGGACTCACTATTGTCTGTAGACACTATAAACGTGTTCGGTGTTGTATCTCTTCCTCCACCTCCGTTTTCAAAGGCTCCATATCCCTCACTCTCCTGAAGCTGCCAGTTTAGACCAAACAGGTGCATAGCTGCGAAGAGGAGGAGATAAACAGTCAGGTTATTATAATGTGCTAAATGTTTAGTATGTGCTAAGCAGAACACCAATAGTAATCACAGCACAAATGACATCTTTTAGACACACAAATATATAAGCAAACACCATTCTGACCATTCTCTCAGCTTCACACAAACACAGACACAGACACTAGCATCTATGGTTAGATAAGTGTGTGTTTGTGTTACGTAAAGCACCAGACATCAAACTCATCTCCTACATCTCAGTTAAAAAGTTTCACTGGTATCCACCAGCTCCAAAAACATCCACAACCATACAGCTCGTCGCCTTCCACCATCACAGACCTCACCTCAAACTTGTACTCACTCCTACACGGTGAGGAGTTCACAATGATGCTTAACAAAATGGAAATGGAGTTTGGAATCTCTTCTATTTCAGTCAATGCTGTCCTGAGCACCTGTTTTGGAACAGTTTGGTTCTGGATGGCAGCATACACAGCAGATTTCACACAAACTGAAACTTTATCTTATATTTAGCAAAGTGTCAGTGCCGTAAAGGAAGACGACTGTTCAATATCCGGAGGCAGTGAAGTCATAGTAGCTGTAATAAGCTGGCATATGGTGGGTTTCTGAAGTGCAGTCAATAGAATTCTCTGTCTCTCTCCTGTGGGCCATCAGTGATGTGGGCAAGAATTCATGTGGTCTCTACAGAAAGGTATGTCCATGACTCCACCCGCCTTTATAAGGCAATTCTTTCAGGGTCTTTCCACATGTGATATCATGAGTTGGGTTATTGTTAGAATCTGCATACCTCCAGGCCTGGGCAAAAGTCAGCTCCTAGATCTCAGGTCCCAACAAACACATCATATCAATTCAGTTCCATCCATCCATCCTTCTCTTCCACTGATCCAATTCAGTCAATTCAAGTCTGCACACTGCAGGATACCGCTGCTCTTACCACCCTTGGAGTCGCAGCGGCGCTCTGTCTAAGGTGCTCTGGTTGCTCTGATTTTGACTATAATAATAAGTGTGTGTACACTGTCTCTTGAATCTTCAGTTCATAATCAAGCTGATTAGAAAAATGCAAGAGGGTGGACATAATAATTCTTTTGTTTATTTTTATTTTTTTACTTTTGATTTAGATTTTACAAAGTAACAAAAAAATAACAAAAATAAAAGTGGAACAAATTGGGGCACTGTTCCAAGTGTCTTACAAATATAGAGATATATACAGGATTAAATGACTTCCAGCCTTTACTTATATTTATGCCATTCAGTCCAACGCTGGTCAAAAAGTCATTTAAAAGTCCTTTAAGTCATAGAAGAAAAGTCAGTCTCTCTATCAAATGTATTTCCTCTAGAATCTCTAGCATTTGCTCTGCTTGGGGGGATCCTTTTTAAGCCAATTCATTGTTATGGCCTTTTTAGTATCAATCAACAGGATTTTAAAAATGTATCTGTCGTTTTGGTATCAAATCTCTGGGTAGCAGACCCAGTAGGAAGGTCCTGGGATCCTTAGGAATGACATAGGCCATGATGTCATCTATTAACTTGGATATACTGTCCCAAAATGGAGTCGATTGTGTACACATCCAAAAGATATGAGAGTGATTGGCGTTTGGGTGACCACACTGTCTCCAACATTGTTGCTGGTGCGATTGAAAAGTGTTAGTAATATGTGGAGTAATAAAGAATCTAATTAGACTTTTCCACCCAAATTCCCTCCACCTTTTGGAACTAGTTCAAGTTTGTTGTGTGTTACACATTGTGAGCCAATTACTGTCTGACAATACAATTTCCAACTCAGCTTCCTATTTTGACTTCACATAGAGTGTGTTGTTGACATTTTTTTTTTGTAGCCCTTTGAAGACATTAGACACAGTTTTGGCTGTGTAGGTAAAATCCCTATTTTTTTGGATGGAGGGATCTCCAAACACTGAACAAGCCAGTTTCTTTCATCAAGATATTGAGATCCTTTGATCAATATGTTTTTTGTCTCTTAAAACTTTTCGTATCCAAGAAGAAATTCAGAACAGTATTCCAGTCTCCACCACAGATTAAAATACCCTCACTCACTGTAATTACAGCATCAAAAAATGACTTGAAGAATTTCCTATCACACTCTGGAGGAATATACACATTTGCAAGTGTGAACACAACAATATTAATTCTCACTTTAACAATTAGATATCTGCCCTCTTTGTCACCAACCTCATCAAGGAATTCAAAGTTTAGTAGATTTGAAATGAGAGTTGTGAGCCATTCTTTTTCAATTTCTCCAGAACTCTTTTCATTTTGAGTAGATTATCCAAGCCATTAACATTTAGGGAAGCTATTTTTAGATTATTCAGCATTGTTCAAGACAGTTTAAATATGCATAAATGGACTAGTGACCCCAAAAACAGAAGAAAACAGAAGGTGAACAGTGAAGAACTAACTTCCATCAACAAGGACCCCTTGTTGGTAGGTCCTATATGTCCAAGGTAATGCAACATAAATGGAGAGCAGACTCTCCCACCTGGATGATGAATGAAGTAAGGCCAAAAAGGAATCAGATGGGGGTTTTGCTTTAAAACTAATCCATTGGGAAACCAATGGAAACCCTGCAGCTTGGCTTTCACGCTCATTGCCGCGGGAAGATTGTTGCCTTTCACCGACTGCCATCCCAGAAGCTCTCGAAGTCGCGACGCTGCCTTCGGCCGATCTTCCTCATCTGGGACCACGAGCCTGACCTGGAATCCGCGCCTCCTCAACTCGCTGTAGACATCCTGGATGCATTAGTATGTGCGTGTGCCTGACGCCCAATGTATCCTCCTTATGTTTGTGAACGGAATTTGAAAATGAATGTTTTTCTCTTTGAGCAGCTTCTTTATGGCTGTGTATTCTTTGTGTTTTCTGACTATTTCAGCTGGATAATCATGGACGAAATAAATGAAACTCGAACCTACTTCGATTTTCTTTTTCCATGCTTCTGAGTATTTGAGTATTCCTTAAAGTTAATGATGACAGGTCTCGGAGGTGCCCCCGGTAAGGGTTTACTTGCCAGCATTGCCCGTTGTGTGCCCGTTGAATTTTCAGGTCGAAGTCCTCCGGTATTTGCAGGTGGGTCTTCAAAAAGATATCCATGAATTGTGGTAGCAGGTTTGTCTGTTCCCCTTCTGACAGTCCAAATAAATGGATATTGTTGGTCCGTGACCTTGATTCCAAATCAGTTATTTTTTGCTGAAGACTATATGGCCTCTTCAGCCCAGCTCTCCAGTTGGATAATCCTGGACTCTGCCTCGTCCATCCACTCTGATAGGCACTGTATGTCCCTGGCAATGTTATCCAACTTGCTGTTTATTTCATCGCCAACTTTGTCCAGCTTGCCGCTAATTTCCTGGGTCCGTTTGGCCATATATTGTCTGTTGTCCTCTTGAAGCTCCGCTTTTAGTTTCACTATAGCTTGGAGTATCTCCGAGTCTATGCTTGCGGCTGCGATGTTGCTAGCGTTAGCTTGGTCGAGCTGAGAGTTAGCTTTAGCGGTTGATGCACTTCTGTTTTGCTGTTTTGGCACAATTCCCCCTTCCTTTGAGGCCTAATAGGAGTTGTAACCCTTTTGATGCTGAGTGAGTGAATAACAAGGGATAACCAAAGGGAAGGTGGACGACTCCTCGACGTGACCGGTTACTGTATTGACTAAAGCGGAAGTCCGGAATAGTAATTCTTATGGGATATGTTGAGGAACGTGGGACAGAGAGAGAATGAAGAACCCCCGGCTTACCTCTCATCACATCTGAGAGAGGTTAAAAGGTTTTAAGATTCAGCCATTTATGTTAAAAATGATACCAAGTGCTATAACAGAGTTTATCTATATGCACTTTTGCTAACAGTAAATCATCTTTATCCTTAGTGAAAGAAATAATCAAAGTATTAATTAGTCTGATTAATATGTTGAATGAGAAATGAGTTGAGTCTGCTTTTTGTGTGCACAGAAATGATCCAGTTTTGACCTCGGCAGATGTCTGTGTATGGCCGCAGAAATATGTCACCAACACATCATTATACATGACTCTGAATAACAAAAATGATATTAATATTAATTATTGTTAATTAATAATTATATTAATTGTTGAACACAGAAATGTAACGCATATGTTTATTGCTGAAGTTAATTATGCTTAATTGCTTTATACTGATCAGAACATAATCAGGTAGAAGTTTAATATATAAAATTAAACAAATAAGAAAATATAATCTATGCAATGTTTCTAAACGAAAGGGCTCAGAAAATTGCTCCACTTGTTACGCCATCTGGGCTGTACTCATGCAAGGATGCCTTTGGCCTAAGAAATGCTCGGGCAACTTTCCAGAGGTTATTGAAGTATTTTATTAGTGTGTGCCAAAATATGGGATTTTGCAGTACTGAACTTGCACTTAAACTTGAATATATAACATCTATATTTACTTTTCTTTAATTATTTAATTATTTGACAGGATTAGAATGATTTTCAGTAAGACTAACATTATTATCTGTGGATGTTACCATATACAGAATTTTCTCTGTTAAGGCAGGTCCAACACTGACAAAATATTTATTGGCCTTATCAACAATATCGTTCATGTTACTGACATTGTTGTCATTTTTAGTAAGATGTAGATGATATTTAGTCTGATATTTAGAGCATATTTATAATTATGCCCTTTAATACACACCATGTACCTTTACTATTATTTTATTATCTTCTGCCAATTTACTGTAGCAATGCTGTTTTACAAATTCACAAAATATTAGTTAAATTATTTCTATATTTCTTATATTATTTTCAGCTTCTTTAGTTTAGTATTTTATAAATTCTATATTTAATGTATTTTTTTTTTTACAGGCATTTTCTAAGCCTTTTGACATCCACAACTTATCTTGATGTTTGTGTTTTCTACTAAATTGCTTGATTGGATAATTTTTTATCATGCAATAATGTAACTACCAACAATGTTATAACAAATGTATCATATGCTTTATTAACATCTTTTTCATTATTCATCTCATTGTACATTCAAAAGCACGTTTTTATTACAAGCCACATTTACTAAAACTTAAACAGTACTTTGCATCTGTCAAACAAACCAACACACAACGGCTTTAAGGTTTGGTATATCCAAGGACACCTTAACATGCACACAGGACCATGGAAAGATTAAACCACTGACCTTCCAATTAGCAGATGGCTCTACCTCCTGAGCTACGGAAACCACAAAACTACTTTAGACTACATTTCACATTTAACAATTCATGTATTCTATTGACTTAAAAGCACTTTATATCATATCCACAGCCAGTTTTGAATTGTCAGTTAATCTAACTTTCCATGTCTTAAGTGGGAGAACCTGCAAACTCCATAAAGAACAGCTCCAGTCAGGTTCAAACCAGAAACCTTCTTGATGTAAGTTGACAGTGCTAACTATGAACCACTGTGCCACCAACAATCAAACTTGATTCATTTGTAACTTAAATTTGAAAACTGAACAACACCTTCATCACAATATACAGATAGCTGCTTTAACTACTTTACTACTGTACAGTTTCTAAAACAACAGGAATGTTAACAACTAATATATTCTGTTGATATATCCTGTCCGACAATCTTTAGCCAAAATCTTGGGTTTTCTTTTTTCCAGAACTATGTTTTTTTTGGATCAACATTATTGTGAGATATGATATTGTTTTAATAGCAAAGTTCCACCTCCATAATGTCTCTACTGTCTAGAACTTAGAACATATTTCAGTGAGAGAGTTGTGTCAAGGACCAATTACTGATTTAACATGGCAACATTTAGTGAGAGAAACCCTGCTGTGGATCCTCCTACCATGCCCAACACACACTAATACAATTATGCTGCACACACATAGACAACCATCTGCCTCATTAAATTAGAGTCCTGCTGTGCTAGCCTGTTACCCGCAACCCCTCATAGTGAGGACATGAGCAAAGGGTCATGGTAGAGTGCTGGCTAATCAACAGTAGTCTGAATGTGTGTCTGTGTGAGTCATAAGGGAAGAGGATAATGGTAAGGGCAACAGTCATGCAAGAGTTGTTCTCTCTATGAGAGATTATTAGGAAATATAAAAACTGGTAGAACAATCTTGTGAATTTAAAGGTATATTCAGTTGTAAAAAGATTCTTGTTGCGTTAAAGAAACATTAGTTAACAACAAAACTATACATTCATCCATCACGTGGTGTCAATAGGCTTTCTGCTACCAAATATTTAATATCTTTATATATTTTATATTGCCTTTGTGGAATTGACAATATATATGAAAAAGATTGACTATGTTCAAAGCAGATCAGGCCTTCACTCTGTCTATTCAAGAGGACAAAACTGAGTCCAGTTCACCCCACCCACACTGGGAGGGTCCACGGCTGCGTCACCTCTAATGTCTAGAAAATGTGTCCAGAATATTTACAGAGGAAAAGATTGAAGATGGTTAAACGAGCCATCCCCTCAAGTGAGACTAAACTAAACTCTGAGAGAACTTTAGCAATACTGAATGAAAACCCTTCAGCCCTCCATTTATTGTTGTGTTATAACAAATAGATCTCAAATGTCACCAGGTCTGGGCAAGTTTCTCAGGAAGCGTAGACAGTTTACAGTTTACGTTTTAATCTTGTACACTTAAGTCTTTATCACTGTGTACTGTAAAATTAAGTATCTGTCATTTAGCTGTAGTACATGCATGTTCAGGCCTTCTTGGGTGTTTTTTTTTCCTGTTCTGTTTGGCAGCATTTGCAATCAGAATTATGATCTGGATGCACAGTTGTGCCAAACACATTTTGCTTTTCTAAGATGACTTTTATAAATTTTCTACAGGCCCCACTTTTTCATGTATCTTTATTTGTTTATTTATTTGTTGTCTAAGCTGACTATACAAATAGACTACAAATAGTACTCAGTGATTTGAATGGCCCCCATGTGCAGCATACAGGGATGCACTGAATGGGTTGACAGATGACATCCTGGATGTGGGGTGGGTTCTCCTCTCGGGGGATCTGAACCAGGGCATTAAGTAGCCTATAGAGGTCTGTGCATCTGTGCGTTCCTTCATGGCTGTGCCTCCCCAGACTATCATGCTGAATGAAGTGTTCTTCCATGGCTTACCAAGTTTGCTTACCAGATTCTTGTGTTGATGGATGATGTTGTTATCTCTTGTCTACCTGCACATTCACTCTCACCTCAGTGGTACTGCTGGTATTGGGAGAATCATAGTTTTTTATTTTCCAGTGACTTTAATCCAGCCTACTCACTTCTACTGGATTGCTGACTATCTGTCAGAGAGGCCTCAGTGTGTAGAGTTTGGGGCCACCCTGCCTCATGTGGTGGTTAGCAATACTGGTGAACCACAGGGGGCAGTAATGCCTTTATTGACATTTACTTTGTAGACCTGAGATTTCCAGCACAACAGTAAAACATGCCACCTGTTCTCTGATGACACTGCAGGAGCTGGGTGTAATATGGGTAGGCAGGAGCTGGTGAGGACCTTTGTGGAGTGGTCTGACAGAAATCACCTACTTATCAATGTCAGCAAGACAAAAAAGATGGTGGTTGACTTCTGGAGGGAAAAACTGTGACTAGGCCCATGAACATGATGTGGAGGAAGAGAAAACAGCAACATCAGTGCCAGAAACTAAAGCAGGAACAACAGACTGATTCACAAAGATGGAACCATCAGAATTTAGAGGCGGCTGAGTCAGTGAGTGCCAGGAGGTCACTGAACAAACTACAAACTGCTCTCCATCATAGACAGCTCATGAGAAGCACTGCTCCACTCCTTCAGACTGGTTCAACCCTGCTAACATAAAGTATGCTGTAGGTAACCATTCCTGTCAGTCTCTATAAAACTCTATAATAACTCCTCCTTCTGCGGCAGATAAAAGATCAGCGTACCTGACATATATGATTCCAACCACCTGTTTTTTTTATATTAAAATCGACATATTATTTATTAAAGCAATGTACTCTTACACAATGTCAGCTTTACTTACTAACTTAATTTTTACATTGTTTTTTCACTGGTGTATATATAAATTGTTTCAATCTCACAGTATAAGGCCCTTACTAGGCATCTGTCACACTTTAACCTTCCTTAATTGTCCCCAGAAAGACACCAGGGGACAATCTTAACTAGTCATGTTTTGGTGCTTTTATGCAAGTGTCGTCTCTTGGTATTAGACGTAAGGCAGATGTGGATTTAATAACTTAACTATTTGGTTATCTGATGGGCTCATGCCACAGAGAGAAAACCCACACATGTAGCAACAATGACACAAGGATGGTTAATATCAACAAGAATGGAGAACAGATGGCAGGAATTAACAATGAACAGTGGACACAAATACAAGATTTAATTTGTCATTCAGTGGCATTATAATATGTGTGCACATATTATAAAAGTGTGTGTGTGTGTGTGTGTTAGCTTACCGATGCAGTAACAGAGCATGACAGACAGCAGTACAGATAGACCTACTGCACTGAGGGCTGTACACCTGAGGGAAAAAAAGGAAAGCTTGTAACGTATGTGTCACTTTTTTCTACAGTAATTTTGAAAGCACTAATTTATTTTAAATAAAAATCTCACCACCTTATTGGGGAATGTATTTATCCTTGCAAATTCTTCAGCAAAAATAAATGTTAGCTACAGCTTAAAGCCTTGTGTGACCACTCACAGAAAACCTTATGCCACTTCCTAATATTGGTCATTTTATGGGCATCATTGGACGATAAAATAAATGTCATCTACAGCACTATGTTTGTGAAAAATAATATCTGGTCAGCATTTCGCCCTGCACCAAGTGTTTCTAGTTGTGTGGAACTTGCAAAAACATGGGGTCTTTAACACTGTACAAACGGAGAGTTAAAGGATAGAAAGTAGTTATCAAGCATGCCATGACAATCAGCCAAGAATCTGATAGGCAAACAGTTAGTTTCTTTTTTAAAGCCTCCACACAGAAGTATTAATGAATCCTCTGCTTAGCACATCTTGTCACTCCCACTGTAGTTGTTTCACATGCTGATGGTTTTATAGATCCACTCACTTTCACACACGATGAAGTTAAGTTACATTTTTTTTCTTTTCTTTTCTTTCATTCTATTTAAATAAGCATTTACTCAATTGACGCAAGGCATAAGAAATAAAAAAAAACTATGCTTTATCTTGCAGATTGAGCCGAAAAGGTGCTTTTTATTTTGTGATTGTGTGTGATTGTGTGTCAATTTTATTTGACACACAATCACACACAGTACAACATGCAGCGAGACGCTTGTGTCCAAGCGGAGAGGCTGCAGACGTGGCCGTGCCATCACAGGGCCTCTAGCCTGGTCCCTTACTGGATATCGCTCCCAGGTGGGAATCAGACTTGCAACTCCCACTCAAAAGGCGTGTAGTCTTTCCACTACACTATCCAGCTGCTTATGAAGGACGATAAAATAGCTATGAAATCTATTTCTGTGAATAACATGGCTGTCAACAGAAATACATTGATTTAATTTATCCAGTGAACCAAAAACTGATTAAATATGATCTTTTTGAAGACAATATGTGTGCTTATACACACTTTTTCTTCTCTAACACATTGAAATGGGGAAGACAGGTCAAATAAAATAAAAATGAAAGAGTGGAACGAGTTGACTTTATATTAGTGCAAAGATATCAAGAGGTTAGACATTCTTCCAATAATCAGCTTCTCAAGGAAATACTGAATTGGAAAGAAAGTAAGAAGGCAACACGAAATAAATAAAAAAGATTAAGATTAAATTCACAATTAGGAGAAAGGAAAGGAAGCAGAGTAGGAAAAAGAGTCAAAAGCCAAAAAGAAATCATTTTACAGAATATAATTTCTAAGTTGAGCACAGCGTCAGTGATTCTGATTCATTTTCACACTGTGAAATAATAGTATGAATTTCACAACATTGCTGAAGCATCCGTCATGTATATGTGGCTATCACTTCAGTTGTGTGGATCTGGGGGAACTGCCTTTCTCTGTGCTCTCTGGGAAAGTTCTTGAAAGAGACAGGATGCAAAGTGTAGTGTGTTTCTTTCACTCAACCTACTTAGTGGAATGCGAAAACATACCCTGGTAGCCAAATTGGCCCGGTAGTGGTCTAACTCTAGCTTGTTTGGCAGGACCTTCCCAAACTCCTGAAACTCTGAAAATCTGCTTACGTAAAAGTGTCTGCTTACAGGTACTCACGCTTTCTTACTGATGGACAATAAGGTGAAACATTCATTTTACCTCCATGAGCAGTACTTGGAGGATTTCTTGAACTTGAAGGCTGAGCGGGATAGAGTATTCCTAGGTAACGGCCTGGTAGGAGGGGAGTACACTGAGCCTGTTGCCATAGTGTAGCCAGGAGTAGCTGTGGAGAAGAGGGGGGTAGTGCCTGTGCCTGTTTTAAAGAGGAAGTGCCTACAGCATGAGAGAGAAAAGGGAGGAACACATTAGTTACAGTTACATATATTGAAATTGTTTACATACACAGGAAAAGAACTGCCGTGTCACACAGTGCTGCCACCTGGTGACAGTGCCAAAGAACTGTCTCAATTCTTTCTCTGCAGCCATGTTTAGTCTGACATACTGTAGCTAGAATACCACGTTGACATACATTACTGAAACAACACCAATGTAAAAAAAAATCCTGAGGCTGCTGGTGAGGAGAGGGGCATGTTTCAAGCTCCTCAAAAAGTGCAGTCGTTGCTGGGCCCATTTTGTGATCACTGAGATGTTGTGGTGCTAGTTCAGGCTTGCAAGATGCGCACACCTAGGAACCTGACATCCTTCACTCTCTCTGCTGATTGGCCGCTGATGCTGAGGGGGGTAGCATGTTTGATCCGCGTCCTGCAGAAGTCGATGATCACCTTTTATGTTTTGGCTACATTTAGCACCTGATTGTTCTCTACACCAGCCCTCAAGGTGTTCAACTTCTTTTCTATGCAATGATTCATCATTTCTGCAAATCACTCGCACCACTGTGGTATCATATTCAAACTTAATAATTAGGTTACCCTCATATCTAAATACACAGTTGTATGTTAGCAGCGTAAACAACAGTGGACTGAGGACACAGCCTTGAGAAGATCCAGTGCTCACTGTAATAGGCTTGGAGATGTTTTTCCCTGAGGTCTCTCAGTCAGAAAGACCAGAATCCAGAGACATACAGTGGCGTTCAGGCCAACAAAGAAGAGTTTCTGTGAAATCATGAGCTAAAATCAATGTACAGGAGACTGGTATAGGTATTTCTCGGGTTCAGATGGGTGATGATCGAGTGCAAGGTGGTGGATATTGCATCCACTGTTGAGCTCGAATGATAAGCAAAGAGGAGCGGATCAGGCCGGCGGGAAGGCCGGCTAAGATCTGCAGTTTGATTAGTCGTTCAAAACACTTCATCACAATTGATGTGATGAACACTTCTCCTGCCCTGAACACTGCATCCCAGTCTGTCAGCAGTGGGCACACCTCTGCAGTTATCCAGGTGTTCTGGTTGACATGTGCAGTGAAGGCCTTAACTATAGTGACATTATAGATAAGGCCACTTTGGACACTTTGCAATGTAGCTGGTTTCTGGTGGCGCATAATTTTCTATGTTTATCTGATCTTCCTGAGCGGCTGCCATCTTGAACGCGCCCCACTGAGTGTCATGTGCCTGAAGCAATCTTGAAGTGCTGACAATGCGCCTTCTGGCCAGATCGTAGTCTGTTTTGTTACAGGCCTGCTGTGCCTCAGAAGTGGTTCGTAAGCAGGCACCAGCCCTCCGTGTAGCCCTCCAATTGCCTCATTAGCAGTAGCATTAGCACCAGACGCTAGGTAAACCACTACAATAACATTGGTGAATACAGCCGATAAAATGGCCAACATTTCACAATGAGGAACTCTGTCATGTGAGAACAGTGTTGAGTAACTAATGTGGTATAAACAGACCAGTTTTTATTCATATGATGCACAGACCCCATCTTGGCTCTTACTGAAGATATCTGCTGGAACAATGTCATTCCCTCATCCAGTGTTCTTACAAAGGCAACTTTGAATCATGAAACTGGACCATTAAATTGTGTGTGCTGTTTGTGCCTTTAACGGTTTTTAACAGATGCGGCTACTAACTAAAGACAGCTAGCTAAGATACAATCTTTCATCCAAATATGGTCACTTCTGGTTCACAAAAGCAAACGTGGCAGTAGCCAAAACACAAACGTTAAAGCTTCAGAAAGCCGAGTCAAAAACCAGTGGATGACATCACGTGATTTAACTCATTTATTCACCCAGGCTGTACACTTCACACATTTACACATGTACATTTGCAGATACAAAATATGTGCTTTGATGCCTTTGGCAGTACTCTGTCTTTGTATAGACTGCAATGGCTGTGACCGTCATTATCTGCTTCAGCAGTTCACTGTACTGCAGGTGTGTGCACAGTGGGGTGACAAAGTTAGTTAATCTGACAAATTAAACTTTTTTTTTTTGGCTCTACATCTCACGAATCTAACATCAAGCCCTCATTTATTTTATGACCCATTATTCATCTACATCTACAGCTAATCTAGTTTAACATAAAATCACAGTGTTAACAATATTTGTCTGGGATACTTGAGTTATTTAGGATGGAAACAACATCTTAGAGAGTTTCATAATATCTATTAAGACTATAAGAAGTCTGCAAAATATAGATGCAGACAAATATTCTGGCCACATCATAGCCTGGTTATTCTTGAGGGAAATTAGTTTTAATTGCTTATCCATCTTAGTCTCACAAGTGTTTCTATAGCAGCTGACATATAGGTAGGCAAACGAGTGGGCACACTCTATACAGACTGCCAGTCCTTTACATTTTAGCAAAGTGAATGGAAAAGGGAAAAATGGCAGCTGAGGGGCAAGTTAATTTATCGCCAGGTAATTAAAAAAAAAAAAGATACTAAAGTGAAATATGTAGCTGCAACAGGTGGTGCTCCCACCTACAATGTGTGCCTTGTCAGTATTACCTGAAAGATAATTATCTGAAAAACAAAGCCAATTAAAGCTGCTACCATAGCCTAAATGTCTTGATTCTTCAGACAGAAACAGTTGAGTATGGAGATGAAAAAGTTGTCAGATGGGCTACATAAAGACTACTTTTCTAGAGGTTCATTAAAAGAATAAATCTGTAAATTTTAATTTCTATAATACATGTATGCCTACAGCAATTATCAAGGTCACAATGTTCAATTAATGACAGGACCTCAGCTAATGATCATCTGTAATTCTAATTAGACTGTTCTCTAATAGGGCTGTGTGATTAACAATTAGAACCAATTATAAGAAGGGCACTTCAGTTAATACCTGCCTCTAGGCAATATGTGGAGAGAGAGACCGAGAGAGGAAACAAGAAAGAAGACAAAAGTGAGACCCGAGCAGTTAAATTGTGGAGTGATTTTGTGTAAAGTAGTGTTTTAGTGTGTAATCAAAGGCATGGGAGGTACTCAATCATTCAACCGAACAATGGCCCAAAACAATAAATAAGCATTTTGTGAGTAGATTTGTAATTACGTTCATTACATTACACTAAATTCACAGCAGGAGTTTGTTACCCAAAAATGGTGACTGTATCATATTTTGGTACAATAACTCATCAATTTAAAAAAGTACAAACATCTACATCAACATCACAACACCACTACATAAATCGAGTAATTAGTGGTATTGCTGAGTTTCTTCAGATCTTTGAAAGGAGACAAACTGAGATGAGAACGGGCATGACGATGAACTCTTGGATCCAGTGTCACAAAGACAAAGAGAAGAACAACTTCCACATAAAAACTTTTATATCTGGTCTTCATCTCTCCCCACTTTCTTTCTGTTGATCACCTCAGTTGATATTTTTTAATCACATCCATTCACACCTTATCATCCACTCTCTCTCTCTCTGTGACATTACTTCAACATGATTTAAAACATAGTTTAAACTTTAAAATCACTATGTTACATTTTCTTCTGAGAAAAATTCCATCACATATGAAAATGCTTTCCTTCATGTCTCATTCTCAATTAATTAAATTCAATTTAATTCAATTATAAGTATATTGTTACCTCCAGTTACCTCCAGGTGCTTTATATTGTAAGTTAGACCCTACAATAATAAAAAAGAAAAAAGAGGAAAAAATAAAAGAGAAAAGACTTGAGTCTTTAATTTTATGACTTTAGATTTGACTTGAAAAATGTTATAAGACCTGGACTTGACTTGGACTTTTACAGTAATGACTTGGGACTTGAATTGACTTGAACCTGTTTACTTGAAAAGACTTGATATTTTACCATTGTTATTATCATAGCTGGACTGGCCCGGTATGCCCGATGACGATTTATTTGTTTTTATGGGCCGATGGAATTATTATTTTTTTTGCAAGGGTATAAACAATGCTACAATGCAACAATGTTGGATTGGCCAATTGGTCATGATCGACTCTGGGCTGGACCAATTACAGCAGAGGAGGTAGGATGCACCCGCCCCCTTGCTTAGCAATCTTATAGAGGAACTAAAGAAAATAGAGAACAAAAAAAGGAAATTAGGTGCAGAAAACATTAGGGCCAAAAAGAAACAAGCCCTTCAGGCAGACGCTGCCAAATGTGTAGAAATAACAGAATTGTTTGGTGGTGGTTATGGAGGAGCTTCCACAGATTTAGCATCATCAGCAAGTGGTGGAGGCCAGCCAGCAGGTGGATGAGGGAAAGGGGAGGCAGGAGGAGGAGAGACCCCAGGCGGCCGCCGGTCCGAGTGGCAGGGAAACTGAACTTCAGGTAAGAAGTTATGAACTGCAGTCTATCTGGGTCAGATATAAACTAAGTTTAGTTGTAGTTTATTTTCGTTGTGCTGACTTTTTACAGTCGCTTACAATAACTCGTACTGCGTACTAGCTAGCATGACGGAGTTTCTAAACTGCTGGGCGGGTGCTGTGATGTTACTAATAGTGAATTTTATTTTATGCTTAAGGTTAGTTTCTGAAACTCTTAACAAATTGTGCCAATCCTTACATGTTGCACCAGGCTGATTTATCATCACAAGTGGAGAAG
>VURO01040797.1:3764-17207 GCA_015108175.1 Pelvicachromis taeniatus
AACAAAGGGGGGGGAGAAAAAAAAAAGAAAAAGGGAAAAAAGAGAAAAAAAAGGGAAGGGGGGAGATACGGGGGGGGGGGGACAAAGATATCTGAGGGAGAGGCAGCAACAAACCTAAGAGCTGGTGGTGTTGATGAATTTTGTAGCAAAAGGCTGCAGTCAAAAAGAGGAGGAGGAAGAAGGGAGGGAGGGAGAAAGATTGAGGCTCAAGAAATCTGCTCCTTTGTTATGTCTTAATGGGAAATGTCAAAGCTGGAGAGAAAAAGGTCAAGGAAGCCAACCCTGGCAGCAGGCAGATATCAAACACACACACAGATGCCCTCATACCCATTCAAATCCATACTCATACCATATGGATAGAAAAACAGTGCTCATACACATACTCTTGCATTATATGCACCTAATACAGACATGCAGGTTGCTTGAATAGATGGTATGTGTTAAATGGATGGTAGAATTGTTTCCTCATTGTCGACCTCTGATGAGGCACTCGTCCCTGGTGGTAACCCTTTTTGATTGCACAGATACAACACGACATACATGACATACACTGATCAGGCATAACATTATGACCACCTGCCTAATATTATGTTGGAGGCCATGGCCCTGACCTAGACCCCTGCAGTAGTGCTGTGGTAGCAACAGATCCTTTAAATCCTGTAAGTTGTGAGGTGGGCCCTCCACGGATCGGACCTGTTTGTCCAGCATATCCCACAGATCCTTAATTGGACTGAGATCTGGGGAATTTGGAGTCAGCACCTCAAATTCATGGTCATCATGGGCACCCTGACTGGTCTGCAGCTAGCCAACTGTGACATTTTTTTATAATCTGACACCTTCCTAGCAAAACCATCATTAACGTCTGAGCTACAGTAGCCTGTCTGCTGAATTGGACCACGCAATCCAGGCTTTGTTCCCCATGTGCATCACAGGATCCGTCGACATCTACCCATCACAAAGTGTCAAACTCGCTTAAATCTTCACACTTGCCCATTTTTCCTCTAATGCATCAACTCTGAGGACAAAATGTTCACGTGCTCTCTGATATATCCCACCCACTAACAGCTGCCACGGTGAAGAGTTAATCAGCATTACTCACTTCACCTGTCAGTGATCATAATGTTACGCCTGATTGGTGTATGAGTCGTGTGGTCACAGAACATCACTTGTGTTCATTGTGACATAACTTCAACACTGTTCCCACCTCTGATGAAATATTCCAGCAGTTGATGTTTTTACATTGTACAATACTTCCTGCTATTTTTCTTTTGATATATATATGCACATAGTCACAGAATAGAGGTTTTGAACTCAACTATTTAACTTACATAAATCAAATAAATTATGTAAATGATTACTCTTAATTACTTTTGTACAGGACCGTCTTATATCTACTACAGACATTTTAGATTTTACTTTGAGCATTTGAATATTTTATCAGACTTTTCTCTGCAGGTAAACAAGCTTTACTCTGTACACTTAGGGAAATAATTGGACTGTTGGATTTCCAGCAAAGAAAGAGATTCTTGTCTTGGTCAGCTGGCTGCAGGGATGATAGACTTAGGTTGCCTGGAGCTTTTATTTAACAGGTAGACAATAGGCAGAATAAATTTAGACGGGAGAACAAATTGAATTCAGTGCTCAATATCTGAGTGCATTTTGCTCACATGCTGTAGGTACATCTGTGTAGATGTATCTACAGCTCGTTGGTATTAGTTGAATTGTCAGGAAATATTCCAGAAGACTGCAAAGCAAAAGAGTTAATCCTGTAATCTACTTTTGTAATTAGCAGAATTTAAATTCATTTTATTTCTCAGCAACTGCTTACACTTACATTTATTTTATTTAGCAGTTATTTTTAACTCCTTCACACACAGGACACAGGATTGTGAGCAATGTTGCTTAAAGAAGATTTGATCAGTTAGCCCTTTACATGAGTTACTTTTCTCCTGCAGCTTGCATTTCTTCTTTGAAAGTAACAAACTTTAGGTGAGAGTTGTTCTTATCCATTTTACAAGCTGTACATGTCTTTGGATTTGACAGCACTAAAGTTAACATTCAAACACTGTGTTTTAGCCACATTTTTGTGGCTCTAAAATGCATGTGTTCATCTATATTTTATTACAATAGACCTTTCACGCTGTCTTGTCCAAACTGCAGTGAGTGTTCTCCATGAAAAGGGGACTCTCTCCACCGACTGAACTTATCAGCAGGCAAAAGCTAATATCGCACTGGTCTTTTGGTGAGAGATAAAAGCTTCGGGCCAGTGTCAAAACCTTATGTGGTTATGTGTGCACAATCTGATGCTGTAAATGAAAAAGAAAGTCCTCCGGCCCTTAATTTGAAACGTAAGTGTTGGAATAAGGCAGAGAAAAGGTTAGGCTGGGATCTATCCTTTTTAGCCTGACAGACTCCGGCTCAGGGGAACAAGGGAGAGAGGGACGATGAAATAAAGTTGGTGTTTAAATCTGTATATGGGTGTTTGTGTGTGTTTCTTTCTATACTCTGGATCTTTTAGTACCTTAAGTCTGCCAAGATCACAGAGTGCTACCTTTGGAATTTGTTTTGTGATAAACACATTAAAAGCCAGGCTCTCTTTACGTGTCACAGGATACAAACTGCAGATCATTCACTATCCGTACTTCTCCAGTCCTTTAAAACTGACTGTGGATACTTGTCCTCTGTCCTCCTTTCTGAGTTGCGTGTTCCCATATTTGTGCTGTATCTAATTTAAATGAATTGGTTTTGGTTGGATTTTTGTTAGTATATGCATATGTAGCAGTGATGTAATGCATTAGCACCCCATGTATCTCTAACCTACAGCAGCGAGCTTCATCATTGCACTTCGACTGTCGATGAATTAAAATGTTTTTGTTGGATAAAATCTCCACCAGTTGCTGGTAGAAAGGCAGTGTGTGTGTCTCACTGGTGTGCAGTTCAGTATAGGGAGTCAGCCACCCAACAGGAGCTATGTGCACAAATACTCCTTTACCAAACAGACATGATTTGATTCTGCATTATTAAACGGGTGTCAAGCCAATGAGCTAGTGCTTGCCTCAGTGCTCGTGGTTCACTGGCTCTTCTGTTAACAGTAGAAAATGAACGCTGTGAAATTTTAATGTGCTTCTGCCTGTGTCATTTGAACGGCCTCTTTCTAATGCCGAGTATGGGCATGGATGAGCAGCAGTGTTTGACTGTATAAAATATTGACCAGTTTCTCGTCATGACATATTGACCATGTTTGCTGAGGTTTTGGAAGCATCGCAGCTACAGACACTTGAAGAATTGGATTATACATGGCCACAAAAATATTGTTGTCTGATGTCATTTTTGTTTTTCAAGATGAGGTTTTGACCAATGAGTTACCAACAAACTACCATTAAAACAAAACATATTAAAACAATGAACTGAGTCTGAGACTGAAGGTTAAAGTCCTTGTAGTTTACCACCAGTCAATACTGGTTTAGTAACACGTATCAGTGTCTTTGAAATGATCATTAATAACTTTAAAATCACTTCAGTGGTGATTCGACTGTAGAGACATGCACAGGTGGAAATGTTCGTCACTGCTCATCACTGCCTTTGTTACCTGTTGAAGATCAAGTTCTGACTGGTGGGCTGAGCTCAGCCTTCATCAGCTTTAGCATCATTCAGCTTTCTTGGCTAGCTTTGTGTTAGCATGCTGTCTGTGCAGTATAACGCAGTTGTTTTGGTCCTGGATGGAGTTTGCACTTTACCATTGCCTCACCATTCCTTGTGCTATTGTGCATTACATACATTCCCTGGGTAGTTACCTCTTAAACTTATTTTATCTTTATGTTATTCTTCTATCCTAAGAATATGAATATTAAATACCTACATGCTGCCAACGGAGAGATGCCAAAGTGACAATAAAGATCTATCTTATGTTATCTTATCTTCCTTTCATGCAGTAATAATAAAAGTAATGTCCTCCTAGCTGCACACGAACCAACTGCGCAGGAAGAAAAAATTATGCTTGTTTGATGTTTTTTTCTGTCTGCCCAGTATGTGACACTTGTAACCACATAATGCATTATTGAAAAAATTAATGTGTTACACCCAGCACTAAATAGAAGATGTAACATGCATCTTTTAATGACTTACACAACATCAGATGTTCTGATCTTTAACCAAATAGTTGGGCTTAGCTGAAGATCAGAGTGATGAACTCAGATCAGTAACAGATCAGAAGGCACCGACAAACATGTTTATATATAAGAAGTTAAATCTGGATGCAGAACGATCCCGTTAGATATACAGATACATGTCTACAGCAGTTCACTTACTACTGAGAAACAGGTAACGTTTTCATTTATTTCTCTGCCTTTTATAGGTGCTTTAATCGCTTGCTTTGTAGCTTAGTTAGCTCGGTGCCACCTCACTTCATGTTGTCACTGGGCTTCTTTTATCATCTGCCATTGCTACAAGTTACAAGACATTCCTGACGCTATGTGCTCTCTGGTCATCACATCGCTGCTAGTCTCTTCCTCTGTGCGCACCCCTTAAGTTGGCAGAGCATTACTAAACTATGGTGCAACCTCACACATTGTCCGGGGAGTAGCAGCAGAATACACACACACATACACACACATGTGCGCACAAACCTATTCCACCAAGATTATAGTGTTGTACACTGGCAAGCAGGCATTTTTTAAGGAGCAAACATTAAAAATAAACATTTTCTTTTGATGTAATTTTTCATGATAAAAATGTTAATATGTTTCTTTTTGTTTTTAAATGTCAAGACTAATCCAGCAGTCAGACCATCATCTACCTATTGAGCAGGTCACAATGGAAGTGCATGTATAAACACAAAGTGAAACGGATGTTCATAGCTAATTTTTAAGTCTTTGAAATGTTGCTGTACGCATATGTGCCAGTCACAGTCGCATATGGATTCAAACTGTGTATCCATACAGTGCACTCCATGAGGCAGGTACTAATTAGCAGGTACTTTGATTTCCTAAATGGCAACAAAGCAAACATAACATTTGCAATTACTTTTGATACAGCAGACTTTCAAATATCAGAGATTCGTGCATCTGAGTGTGAATTTCTTATTAAAAATGAAGCAGGAACAGCCAGCTGTTAATCACTGCTTTCCTGCTGTAAACATGCAGTAAGTATTGCCATTGAACATTTGACTAATTTTGTCTATGTCCTTTTTTACATGAAAAAAATTTGAAAATGGATATTATTCAGTTATCCAAATATGTAACACTTCTAAATTAGTCCAACTTTCCTGTGTCTGATTTACACCATAGAAGTGAAGAGAGCGTCCTACATGACAAACAATCCTATGATACTTTCAGCTTTTAGACTTGAACTGATTGAAAATTCTCTCCCTCCAAACTCATCAGTCTAAATTGGACTGTAATTAATGTCTAGCTAAAAATATCCTTATAACTGAGCTCAGAAGAGCTGTTTTTTCTTTGTCTGCTTGTTTGGCCTTAAGTTATTTTATTTTTCTAATTGTTAGTTTCCTTTTTTCCAAGTTTACGCCCATCTACACAAACACTCGTGCCAAATAAATCTCACAAAATGAAAGCCTTCCAAAGCCATCAACACCCCTACCAAGCAGATGGATGCTACGTGCCCCCTAACTGCCTTGCCTTTGGCTGCCATCAACCATTGATGTTGTGCAGTTCCTCTTTGTTCCCTCCCCTCTGAGACCCGACGAAGTTTTCGTCAGGCATGGTGTCAAGATTGATAGAAGTAACAGTGCGACTTCAGAGAGCAGAAGTGAAGGACGCAGTTTGGTCGTCCGGTTCAAGAACAAAGGAAGTTCTTCTGAGCTAAAAGCAACTTGGACCACTTGTTAAAACTAAACTGTTATTGTGAGCTTGTGAGCTCAACTGTAAAATAAAGAGGATGTCACCATCTCCACTTTTGAGCACATTCGAAGTGACACCATGACTTTGGTTGCAAGAGATAAGGAACTTTCCTTCAAATGTGAAATATACTGTAAGCAGGTTGTTGAGATATTCTTTGACTTTGACTTTCCTTTTAATCTGTCAACTAGGTGCACAAAGCGCCTAGTATATACCTCTCTGCATGCCGCTGCCTGTGGCTAAAAGTCTTCTGCACCAGTAGAAGATTTGATTGAAGATTAATGATGGAAGTGTCGACGGCTGTTCAGTCATCAGCTTTTTTTTATGGCTGCAGCTGTACTGAACACCTCCCAGGTGTAGGTGTGAGTGTGTGCTATTAAAACTTTGTTGCCTGTCAAACGGTGAGTCATCACCTTCACCGTCCTTGGCGTTGTGTACAGATTTATAGGTGGGCTCCCTTTACATTATTACCTTTGATCATTTCTTGCGAGCAAACCGTGAACAGGTCAAGCTTTGGTTTGTCGTGTCATTTATCTTGGTCCTTATCATTCTGTCTCCACACAACTTTCTTCTAATTTCCCTGCAGGTGGTGTTTTCTCTCTGGCAATTTTTCCTTTATAAATCTATGAATAAGAGCAGACTTCTGAAATGATTGTACTGGCCCTCTGGTATCCTGTCATTGTGTTCAAAAGTGACTTTGCAGAAGGTAAAGAGAATGTGACAGCCTTGATGGTTTTGCAGGTGCATACCAGATATGTGACATTTTAGGTTTTAAACTTGATTTATGTCTTGTCATCTCTTGCCCTCTCTTGTCATTGTCAAGCGCACAGTGTCAAATAAAGCAGAGCTGACACTGAAGCAGTCTACTGGACAGCCCAAGCTCTGGCTTGAGCTTCAGTTTGAGTCTTGTATTGTCAGCACGTCACCTGTATTATGCTCATCCAGACTTCAACTTTCCAGTTAATGTCTATGCTACTTAATGTTGTCTGTAGATTTAAGTCAAGCAGTTAAGTAAGAAAATATAGCACAGTCAACCCCAAATCCAGTGTGTCAGAAGCAGTCGACACAAATCCCGTCAGTTTCAGGGATAAAAAATTAGCAAGGATGATTTTCTCCAGTCATGTTGGCCTCTGCTAGACTGATTAGATCAACGTCAGGAACAAACAGCATGTTGTGGGTGAAGTGAGAAAAACATATCGCCTCGATAGCGCAGGCAGACAGCTCTGTAAACTGCTCCTCTCGTTGCTTTAAGACTCCTCCCTCCGGTGCTGTCCTCAAATACAACTTTGCCCTAACTGCACTTAAATGTGTCTTGACATCTGCACTTTTAACAGTCCTCATGGCAGTGTTTTTCAGTTTCACACAGATGGCTAAAAATATCCCGCAAGATACTCCAAGAGGCGACACACAGCTGTGAGGGGCACTCGACTGAACTCTAGGGGGGTGTGGGTGCATTATTTAGCAGTGTTTGTGCCCGCTCACACAAGTGCATATGTGGGCAGGTCTGGGTTCAGAAATGATTTATGGCGATAATTATGTCTGTTCTGGAATAAAAAATGGACTCTGTAGTTGATCTTGTGATCAGAAAAAGGGCAACGCACAGAGCTTAAAGGGTTTTTTGCCACTGTCCACTTGAATAACAGTACCATAAAAATATTTCAGTAAATATAATTTCATTCATATATTAAAGGCACATTTTCCATCCCTGTATCATGATAACTATGACAAACACAGCACAGGTGTATGTTATTTCTACCTTGCTCAGTCTTTTTTCCTGAACTAGGCTTCAGACTATATCTGTAGCACTAAAAATATAAAAAATCTGATCTGGGATGAGGCGTCACATCAGTAAATACACACTGTCACTGTATACTATAGTGTATACTATATATTACTATAGGCACTAAAACCTTTTTTTTGCAGTTAGTGAGGGTAAAACCCTTAACTTAATTGAAAACACAGTTATTTGGAAATCCTGAACTGAAAGTCTGTCTGAAGGAAACATAAAAGGGGAAGCTGTCACAAGGCTCCTGAGGACGAGAGATTGTATACAGGAATGAAAAGCCAGTGACTTGAACCAGAGACGAAAGAAAGGTAAGACTGCAGGCAGGAAGAATGGTAATAGTTTACAGGACAAATGTGTGAAATGTGACTGGACTGCTGGGGAAGAATAAAAAGGAAGTGGAACGGTGGAGCAAGGATTGCTAGATAGAGGACATGGACAAAAAGATGAAATTAGAAAAGACGAAAGATTTAACAGGTCAGCAGGAGGCCAGTAAGAAACAGGAACATTGAGTGTAGAAGAGTAATGAAAGCTCAGTGGAGTGCACTGGGGAAAAAATGAAGAGGTGAGAGGAGGTAAAAGAGCAAAGTGTACTATCAAGGAGTAGACTTTTTTTATTACTTTGCTTTATTTCTACACATTTTCTTTTGCCTTATTTACTAATATCTTAGAATGATTTTATTTGTTGCTGTTTTATCTGCATTCATATATTTCTACCAGAACAGTTACCCTCTTGCAGAAATGATAAGTTTTTGTTTAACACACTAGTACAAAGTTTTCATGTAATAATGCAGTAATAACTCGCGTGTATTCATGGGTTAGAACATCAGCATGTTCACAGTATAATAACTTGTAAGAACTAGTAATAGTAATAGTAGAAGTAATAGTTTTGAACAAAAATTACAAACAGTTTATGAAATACAGGATTCTACTAAACAGTCACACTTGATTGTCTAATAGAGCCAGCTATAGAGGAAAATATGTTATACAGCCATGGAAGGGTAAAGCAAAAAATGTATAACCTATTACCTATACTAAACATTTTATATTGATTTACATATTACAGTGTTTTGTTTAATTGCTGAAAAAACACTGACCGTTTAGTGGCAAGCAGTGCTTCCCTTGCTTGTCCAAAAAACAGATATAAATTAAAATTTATTAAAGTGACAGTAATGTCTCTCCTTTTTTATCTCATATATAACATTTTGTAATAAATATCCTCACTTGTTTGCAACTGTACTTTATATCAAAGTCGTCTTGTGCCCACAGTGGGTTATTGTCTCTAGAAGAACACTTGTCTTGTATGGCTGTAGCTTATTAATCTGAAAGACCAGCTCCTTTTTCTCGTTAAGCATGTGCACTGTGGATAAATCTCTAGTTTTGCAAGACTGATGGCAAAATTAGCGCGCTAGACAAACTGGTGCGGTCTCTGCTTTCACTCTGTGAGATTAGTTGTGATCTGTGATTTGCAAGAAAGAAAGCTAACCTTTAGCAAGCAGATGAGCTTCAATGAGTTATCATTTTAACTGGTAAGTTTTCTTTTACTAACTACTTTCTCCAGCATGTGTGTTGTAGAGTAAATAGTGTGCAGTGTGAAAAAGTTTTTAATGACTCCTTTAAACATGTTAGCAGCAAAAGCTTTGATAATGTAGAGAAACATCAAATCCAGTATAACAAAACAGGCGAGAAACCGGTGGAGCCTCAGCCATCACTTTCAAATTAAGAGGCTGGTTTATAAACACGGACACTGAATCTGAGCGTCAAAAGACATCAACAACTGATTTACCTTCTGCGGCCTTGGACACTGTGGTGCTTCCCGATGAATGAGTTGTAGCTAGAGACCTAGCTCTTGGCACCAGTGTAGAACCACCACATGAAAAATAGGTCAGTTTGGCAAAGAAGTTGGTGTTTGCACTCTTATGTGTGAATTCAAATCTAAAATTGTGCAGGCAAAAGTGGTCAGAATGGGAGCAATCCAAATGTAGCAGAAGGACTGGAACACTAACAGGAGTTCACAAAGGGCCAGCCTTGTAGGAATAGGGGACAATTTTGCATCGTGTGTGCTTTTTTGCTTTTTACAGGCACAGATGCTGAGCTTTTTGATCACACTTTGTATTTATATAAAAGTGATGCATGTACGCTCAAAGCATCGGTTGTCAAGCCAACCAACCTAACGCTGATTGTCTCAGGTGTCTGTGTGGCTACACAGCTCCAAAAGTCAGCCCCGACTCTCTTCTAGGTCTGTCATGTGCTCAGTGTTTTCATGCCCTTGCTTTCAGCACTGCTGTTCACTGTGTGATTCTATTAGACAGAGACACCAGGCAGGCTGTTTAAATGCCTCTTTATACTGATTCATTCCTGCTCCATTCCAGGCAGAATGTAGCCCAGGCGACTGAATACATTACTGCAAGTAAAGCTACTTAGAAGTGCACCATAACTCCCGAGATTCCATCCCTGAGTTGCTTTTGTGTGACACAGGGGAGAGAGCGGAGTAAGATCTGTGTGTGTTTGTATACACAATATGTGTTTGGAATGTTGTGCTTATACGTGGCTCTTTGTCACACACCACGGAGAAATATGACTGAAATCATAGCTTTGGACTATGTGTGTGAGCTCACTACATGAATTTCTGTGCATATATCTATGCATTAGTGCCCTTTTTGTACAATTATAAATTTGTGTAATGGAAACAGGCTGCCTGGGAGGGTGGCCTGAAAAAGAGTCAGTGGCATCAGAACAGTTCTCATCATCTTCTATGGGTTGGCTCTGTTGCTGTAATTGCAAAATACGGTGACTGTAGCCACTGCTATATATGCTCGGGGTGTGTGTATATGTGCGTGCACGTAGTTTGTCTTCTCCTCCTTTCATTTCTTCTTTTATTTCTTTACTTTCCCTCTTCTTTCCCCTACTTTCTCAGCCTTCCACACACACACACATATGCACACACATGCCCCTCCTTTTGTCTCTTCCTATGTTCTATTTGTTCAGTTATTCAGTGTCTGATCCCCCCCTCTCTGCCTTCCTCTCGCCACACAGGTGCTATCTCTGGGTGCAGATGTGTTACCGGAGTACAAGCTGCAGGCTCCTCGCATCCACAAGTGGACGGTGTTGCACTACAGCCCCTTCAAGGCGGTGTGGGACTGGCTCATCCTGCTGCTGGTCATCTATACCGCCATTCTGACGCCCTACTCAGCCGCATTCCTCCTCAACGACCACGTGGGTTCTCATCTAAGGACACAATCATTAAAGTGTACCTTAGTTTTTGTCTTAAAGTGATGTTTACATTAAAAATGACATATTAATTAAATTAATTCAATAATAAAGATCAGTGAATGTTCAAATAATCCCTGTGAGCTCAAACTCCAGGCTTCAGACTGCTCACTAGTCTTGGCTCTGTATGATGTCATTGAGAGCAGAAATCACTAATACAGTGTTTTCAGGCATGCAGCTATAGTTGTTCAGTAGCACAGAAGTTCCACCAACCTAGAGCCAATGAAATGGTTAATGTAAAGGGAGCTGAAGGGAGCTGAAACAGCTGTCTGTTGATGAACTGAGAGGCTGCACTAAATTCCAGTATGAGATAAATTAGGATTATTTTGCTCTGGTGGCCTGCTCTACGAAAACAAAAACATGGTTTCTCTTTAATCAGCCTGCTGCCAGCTGAATTGAATTCAAAAATGCCCATCACCAATCACAAACCCTTGTCACTGTTTCATGTTTTGTCTACATGCCTATGTAAATGATCTTAAAACGCTTAATCCTAATCCATTTGAAAGATGTGCTGAATTTATTTTTGACTTAAAATACAGTATATTCATCTCTTTTATATCTACTTCTTTTTTCTCTCCTCTGTTCTTCTCCTAGGAAGAGGTAGGCATGCAGGGTTGCATTTACTCCTGCTCTCCTCTCAATGTGGTGGACCTCATAGTGGACATCATGTTCATTATTGACATCCTCATCAACTTCAGGTCTGAACTGTAGCGCTACTCATCATTACAGCAACAGTCACAGAAGAACGTTTAGTCAAATTTGGTGCTGTTAAATAGAAATGCAGGAAAAAAGGTTTCTCATCTATGCTATCACTCTGTGCACATTATTCTACATAGAGCTGGTTGTAAAAGAAGAAACTGTCACTGAGACTAATACAAGTTGTGTCAAAAGTATTGCAATAACCGCTATTACTGTCTGCAGTATTTACATAATCCTCTCTGTTTCTCTCAGGACAACATACGTAAACACTAATGATGAAGTGGTGAGCCACCCAGTGCGTATAGCTGTCCACTATTTCAAAGGCTGGTTCCTCATCGACATGGTGGCTGCTATTCCCTTTGACCTGCTCATCTACCGCAATGGAGAGGAGGTATGTCACGACGGAGGGGGAGAGATAGCTGCCTGTTTGGATGCCTCGGTGAAGTTATGAGGCAGGGTGGGAGGAAGAGAACGAGACGAGTGGTAGTGAGATGGAGGGGGGGGGTGGAGAAGAGAGAAATGGTGCATTGACATCTTGTCTGCCATCTCTGCCAGTGTTTTTATGTAATGTAATAAAGTGAAGATAACAAGCAGAAAGATGAAATAAGAGAAAGGAGGAGGGGCAAAGGCAGGTGGAGGGATTGGGAGCAGGAAATAAGAAGCGAGGGAGAGGTGGATTTGTTTTTGGTTCATAATTTAATTGTCTCCGTAGGGAAGCTGATTTGTAGTCAGCCATGACCAAACATCAAAACAAAACATGTCTTACATCAACGCAGTGTGCACGAGACCCTAAACCTCATCTCTGGTCATCAAAATGATATGCTTGTTTTTAATGACATGACTGCTTTCATGCTTTAGAATAGCTCAAGATTTAAAGTTGCATCTTTGCTTCGTTTAGTATGCAAGGAACTCTGAGAAGAAGGTGAAGTCCCAGCTCTCCATCTATTGTTTGCCTCTGTATCTGCAAAGCTCGCTCATAACTTTGGTCACTAGGACGATTGACGCTCAGTGCAGGTCCACATTACCAAAGAGTGTGTTTTGTTTGTGCAGAGGTAAAGCTGGAGATCTAACACACAGATTACTGTTCCAGTTACAGGGGAGAGAAAAGGTCATGGATCACACTGCGTGACAGGCAAAACACACATGAAGCAGTCCGATCGTGATTGTTGGGAGTAGGGCTGCCACGATTAGTCGACTATCAAAATCGTTGACGCGTCATTTGATGCTTTATAAGATTTATAAGAGTGTAATAACAGACTGAAACAGAAGATGGCAGCACTGCATGTACAAGGATGCCAGCTGCCGTTAAATCCCGAAGGAGAAGAAGCTGTGTCCCAGAATTCAGTTTTCAGTAATGGCTGTGGCTAGTTAGTTTTAATATTACTCTTATTATTCTTTATGGGTCACAAAATAAACGTTTAACATATTTTCAGGCGAGAATGTAGCTGTGTAAACCTCAAATATCTGCTCAGTTTATCAAGACCCCACATATTTTCAAAAGCGCTCTGACGCTTTCCGAGACGTCTGTTACCCACCAGCTCAATAGCTAGCCGGGGTTCAAGGCTCAGTATAGCCGGTGAGAACACCGGACTCCCGGGAAATGTTTTCAAACCCACCGCCATCTTTCGCTACTCAGGTTAAACATGATATATAAGTCACTTAGATAACTTTTTTTAGTATTTTATTTGTTCCTGAGTAAATCGGTTTAGCTGAGATTAAAGTTATAGTTTTCACACAGCACAATAAACTCAAGCGACCTGTTATAGTGTGAGATGGTTGAGAATACACTCCGGTGTCCTGTTATATTTTAGATAGCAAGGAGCAGACGGCTGAGTTTAT
>VURO01040801.1:5279-30427 GCA_015108175.1 Pelvicachromis taeniatus
TTTGAAGGGTTTTTTTTTTTTTTTTTTACTTAATGCTGATGGCTGAAAATGATTTTCATCAGTTCTGAGCCCCTGAAAATGGGGGACTGCATATGAAAATTACTGCAATTTCTTTTTTTGTTGTTGTTTTCTTTTTGCCTGTCCCGTTTAGATCTTTACCTATCAGAATTATTGTCTGAAGGCCAAGAAGGATCCCCAATGGATTTATTTTACCAAATGGACCATCATGGCTTTGCCTTAGTGATCCATTTGATTGACCGTTGTTATTATTATTTATTTATTTAATTTTCCGTTGTTACAGACATGACATGATTGGGGAACCGGAAAGGGATAGAGAAAAAGAAGGGGAGGGAGGGAGAGAAAAACAGAGGGGACGAGGGACAGTGAGAGAAAGAAACAAAAAAAATCCATTGGATCACCTGTTGGAACAAGCAAAGAGAAACAACAACAATAAAAAAGGCAAAAGAGAACAAGCAAGAGTAATGCAGAGCAACACAATCTGAGGTCCACAGCAATAACCAAGATTAACAGTAAATACTGAATATTATTGTGCAGCAGGACTGACGGCACATAACGTGCTCCAAAACAGCAGCCAAGAAAGGTGTAGATTGCGTTTGTGAACACCCGTGTGTACACCTGTGTGGATGAGCTTGTATTCAAAAGACTTCTCCATGTAATCTGTCAGAGGGTGTGGGGAGCCATAGCTCCATCCCCCAGGGCATGAAGCAGGCACAGGGAGATCCAGGCCCCAGACAACCAGAGGTCCCCAGAGCGCGAGAGCCCTAAGAGGACCACCGAAGGGGCAACCGCGCCACCCTCCTGGAAGGAGCTGAGGAGCGCCCCAGATCAGGGGTCACCCAGCAGCCACGGAGCAGAAGCCAGAGGGGGCCGTAGTGACGTGCCCTTGGGCTCCGCCAGCAGGCCCAGGCCCAGAGGCCGGAGGCATGAGGGCTCCCGCTCTCGGGAAGGGGCCCGACCAAGCGATGGGTGCCAGGCCCCACCAAGCAGCCACCGGGAGTGAGCAGGCACATACCCGGGCACCCAGGTCCGGACACCAAGAACCACCGATGCACTGACGTCCGAGGGCATCAGCCAGAGGCAGGAAGAGTGGTGAGGGGAGATATGCCTCCATACCTTGGAGGGCCTGAGATGTTCCCAGAGAGGCGGAATCCAAGGCCCAACCTGACACATAGGGTCTGTCTGAAAACCTCGGCCGCAGCCTTTGGAGGACCCGGCCTTTGTGGCGTACATCGGCCTGGTCTGGCTTGAGAAATGGGACGGTCTAGCCTTCAGATTTGTGTCACTAGCTGTTCCCGCCCTTACCGCTTCTCCCCTCCCTTACTGCTTCCTCCTCTTCCTGCTCCTTGCTATCTAAAGTATAACAGGACACTGGAGTAAATTCTCCACCATCTCACACTTCTGTTTAATCAGTTTTCTGTTTGACGTTTATTCAGCTGATCGATCAGCGATCAGCTCGATCGCAGACCGTGGGGGTTTTGAAAATGTACTGGGAGTCCGCTGTTTTCGCCGGCTCTACTGAGCCTTGAAGAGAGGCTCAGCAATCAAACTGGTGGGTAACAGATGTCTCCGAAAACGTCAGAGCACTTTGCAAATGATGTCTTGATAAACCAGGCAGATATTTGAAGTTTACACAGCTACATTTATTTTGTGACCCAGAAAGCGTAATAAGAGTAATATTAAAATGAAGTAGCTGCCGCCATTGTTGGAAACTAGACTCACCAGCTGGGCCGCGCTATGAATTCTGGGTTATGGTGGGCCACGAAGGATACACCTGACCCATCCTTCAAATTTGGCAAAATGAAAGTCGCATTTGAAGGAGCTGAGGAATTCGGACAGCCTACGTCACATCGCTGTGATGTAATCGGCCAACAGACCTATAGACACAGACAAGCAGGCACACACAGATACAAACGTGCATTCCCACCCTCATGCAAACAACCACAAACACTCGGCACTCAATGTCTACATGCATTTAAAATTGAGAGGTGGGCAGTGGCGCCAGAGGTGAGGTTGAGTACACAGACCATCCTCTGGATGCCGTGTAGCGTGCTCATCCCCAAGGCCCTATATGTATGTGTAATGATTAGTGTGAGTAATGTGGATGTCTGGTTTGTGAAATAAAATTGAGGTACAGGTGGCCAGAAGGGGACAGAGGGGGTGGGATGCCTCCCCTGCGTCCTGGTGACACACCTGCACCCCAAAGCCCTGCATGTAAGGGTGGGTGTGGTGGAGTGGGAAGAGGGAGGCAGTTGGCGATGGGGAGGGAAATAAGGGAGAAGCAAGTAGCCTCCCTGGGGCCAGCTCCCCTGCTGAACCCAGTAGGCACCCCCACTCCCTGGAAAGCACGGAGGCCAGGGGACCCAGACCCATCCGGACCGGGGTCCACGACAGCAGAGCCACCAAGCCCCACAGAATCTGTGGCGGCCCACCCGACCCGACCACAGAAGAGGCTGTACCCACCCCATCATCCAATCATCTCCCAGACTACATAAAACAATAGACTCCCAGGTCAAGTTCATTCTCCATCTCTCCTATATCTCTCCCCACCTGCAGAGTGAATTCCTGGAGAGCAGAGAACTCCTGCAAGGATGTAACAACCTCCCCGCCAGTTGAAGGGCCTTCTAGTTAGGCTGGTGCACCAGAGGCCCTCTACGCCAGGGCCGAGCCCCCGTGCATCGACCCGCCCACAACACCGGCGACACACCAATCAGTACCCAAGTCCCAACCGGAGGCGGAGCACCCCCAGTACTGACTGTAATTCCTAAAAAGTTCATGCAAAATTTTTGTAAATCCCCTTGAATAAAATCTGAAAGTCTGCATGTCAATCACAATGATTGATTTAAAATCCACTGCAAAAACTGTCTTCGTCCAACAAACTGCATTTATGTACTTCCACACACACATCTATAGGTGTGCATGTATGTAAACAGTGGCTGCAGTAGAATTCAGAAAACAGTACCCCCTTGTGTTTTTTCTTGTTAATACACGGTAGCGTTGTGTATTTAACTAAATATGTTAATTTATTAACTAACAGTCCATAACAATGAATCGTAATATTAATATAAATTTATTGCTCAAAGACACAGAGACAAAAAGTAATTGGACCCGCGTGTCGTACATCATGTTGTGCGACTCATCTGTGATTCACAAAGAAAAACAAATAAGTTATTTGCAGGAAAAGAAATCTTCAATATCAAAAACAGTATACGAAACAGACTGTCATCAATGCGCACAAAAATCGATCAAATCCACAAACTTGCGACATCAGTTACATCAGCACTACAACCCTGTCTAGACAAGTGTCAGCCCAATCCTGGAGTGACAGCGATGCTACAAAAGACTGTTAAAGGCTGTACTTTCATAAGACCTTCAAACACTTAAGCAACAGATAACATTGATACTTTTTAAACATAACATTTGGTCGCTCTACAAAAATGGAAACAACTGGATGAAAATCAAGGCTATGAAATGTTCTGAACCGGTTCTCGAATCATGACGTAATATTTTCAAACCAGGAATATGCGCTTCTATTTGAGGCAGCCCGAAATTACATTAAGGTAATTTTGTTTCCAGTTCATGTTAAACTCTTATGGGTGAACATGGCTAAATGTGAAAATATTAAAACACAGCTTGGGAGAAGAAGGTAGTCCAAGTTAATCCATTAAGTTAAGAAAAAAAAATCATTCTGAAGAAGCTTAAACTGATCAAAAGCTAACATTCAATATGTAAGAGCTACTAGGAAAATACAATTCAGACTTTTTTTTCCAGACTTGCCAGGAGTTCTTAACAGTGCAATTACTGAACCCTCGCACTATCACAGGAGTACATTTAAACAGGTAACTTGACACAAACCATACAGAATGAATTAACACTCTAAATGAAGCAACTAAATGTCTGAGCAAAGTAAAAGAAAAGCACAAAAAAGAAACACTCTTAACATGGGGTTGTTTGACAAAAATCTATTGTGCAAGTTCACGCATTTATTATTTACCGAGACAACTGTGCATGTCTTTACACAAAGCCGAAACAAACACCAACCCTTATGCTGTTGCCTCCTATCTGAGAAGCTCAGGTTAAATGACACTGAGCATGTCAGTTTTACGACACATGGTGGAGTGAAAGTATCTCTCTCTCCTCAGTAACAGTCTCTCCTCCCTCATGGCCTGTTGACCTGCAGATTCTCCTCAGCTACATTTGCGCTGCACTAAAGTTCATCCCTGTAGGCAACTGACAGCATCTCGGGTGCCGGGGCAGCCCCTTTCAGGGTCTTGTGGGAGCCCCTCCAATCAGTCCTCACAGAGTCATCATCCCACAGGGTCGACGTCTCTGTGTCGCTCACCCACTCGGGATCACCGGCGTAGTGACACGGTTGGACCAGAAGGGGGTGCGCACTGAAGGCTTGTAAGTTTCTATTGGGGAAGTGGGATTTGTAGTCCTCGCTGCAGAGGGAGCACAAAGGCAGTGTTTACACTGGGTAAAATCATTTAAAACTTAAAAACACATGTAGTATGTCACAATAAAAAAAATGAAATAACAGCACTGGAACTATAAGTTTTTGGGGGAGGGGTTGGCAGAGCAATTTTTCACCATTTACTGAAATGTTAAATATAAATATCAGGGATATTTTATGATTTCCTTACAATACACTGATTTGACAAGAGACGGTGACACAGGGTGATTTTAGAGGTGGTTCAGTTACACTTGGCGTGAAGGGCGACAATGCATGGGGTGCATTTGTTGTGCGTTTTCAGCAGCCTAGTCAAGCATATCAAATCAGAATCACAGTGGTGAGAAAAAGAGAGAGAGTGCAGAGAAAGCGGGCTGGCTATAGGCCAGATTTCCACACATGATGGAGCACACAGACACTGCCAGGCCTTCTGGTTTGCAGATCCTTTGGCACAACGTGCATTTCATTTCTTAGAGTTAGTTCCTGATGACGAGCACAGTTGCCTGGTTGGGGAAACTATGAAAGATATCATTGTTACACTCAGAATTTGATTCAACCATTAGACTAATAATTTGAAGATACTTTTGGAGGTGAAGTCGATATTTTATAGACTTCCAACAACCATCTAGCATGAAACAGAAGACTTTATATCAAGTCTGTAATGAAGAAACTTTGATGTTGCAGCTTAATTATTATTTTTTTTTACCAAAGTAAGTAGAGGCCATACTGTGAGTGTCACAAACACTGGTATAAACGTAAATAACAAACCACAGAAATTTAAGTATGGACTAAAATGGTCTGTACTGACCATATAGTAGTATAACTCGTGGAGAAAGGCAACAACATTGGCTCGGGCAAAAAAAAAGTCTATCTTCTTTACCACAAACAAAACTGAGTCCACTCTGGCTGCTCACATCTGTTTGTCACACTGTGTTTAAGAAAATGTCAGCCCACACTTACAAAAATTCAGACCATTAATCCCAGAAAGAGACGCAGACACGAGGCCTGTGCATCATAAAAGGAAAATGTTGAGAAAGATTAAATCTATTTTGAAATGTGGTGCGCTAATTCAGCTTGACAAGCACAACATATCAAAGTGACTTCCTTTCAGAAAAATGCAGTGAAGTAAAACCACAGACTTCCACGTAGTTCTTTAATCTATAAACTCCAAACAAAACTAGGCTAAATATAAAGCATGTACACATGTTTAGGCAGCTATAGAAAAGAATGTTTAGCCCTGAGGTCTGTTTTAGTTTAAATGGTCTCGCAGGAGAGGGAGATTAAAGAGTGCTGAAAATCAGGTTTCATTATAGAGGTCACTATATGAAACATACAAGGAAAGAACCAGAAAAACTTCAAAGTGTGTAGAGAGTAGCTTGTAGTAGCAAACAAGTGTATTTTTGCCATTTTTTATGATACATACTTGGGATGTTTGTCGTACATGATGGGGAGGAATTCATCGACAGGCAGCATCTTGGAAAGTGGCTCAGCATTGAGGAGTTTCTGAGCTCCCTGTAGGGAGATGGCGTAGGACAGAGTCCAATACGAGTAGTCGGCCATCACCAAGTTACGGACGTTCTCCACTGCCGCCTCCTTTCCAGGATTCACCTGCTTCCTGCCCAAGTATCTGTGGCAACATAAGGCGATCATAAAAAATAAAGAAGTTTTAAAAAAATCAAAGGCACGGGGAAGAAGCAGCAAAAACCCAGCATAGTCAAGACATGTGACTTTTAAAATCAGTCTCAAATTTGCTGTTCTTTTCTGCCTTGCAGGCATGAGACGTTTTTCAGCATGTGCTCTGCACGTGCATTTTCATTCCAAATATGTACGAAAAAAGAAAGTGGTAAGAGCACATGTTTAAGTATTTTGGATGAGTTTTAAATGTGGAATAACAGTTCTATTAGGTGATTTTTTTATTAAATGATTTTAGATAAAACTTTATTAATCCCTCAGGTGGGTTCCTCCAGGAAATTCAGCTTATCTTGTAATATGAGGTTAACATCACCCTACCAGACTAAATGGTTCTGCAAAGTACACAAAATGTTAATGGTCATAGCAAATATGAAGATTGCACTACAAAAATATGTTCCATTGAAGTATTATTGTATTTTATAGTCATTCAACTAAGGAGTGGTGCATTCCTAAATTCTAGATTAGAAATACTCAAACTTTGTCTGAAGTTTTGTCTAATTCCTTCTGTCTGATTTCAAATAAAACCAGCAAACTTTATCAAAGGGCACACATGCACTTTATAATTTATAATTAATCTTATAATTAACTAAAACAGGAATTGGGACAGGAAACTAGGAGTAAAATGTGTTTTACATGATGTCCCAGTCTAGCTCCACCTGCTCCACATCCTGCATCATTTTGAGTATTCGTCGCTTGAAGTTGGCCTGAAAGCGAACATCGTCTTCAAAGACCAGGGCCTTATCCATCTGCATGTCCACCATCTATGGAGAAAAAAAAGTATACACACTGTAAGCCTGACCTGTTAAAGAAATCAAAATGTTTTTGTCATAAAAGAAGGGTTTTCTATCTTTTTTACAAACACGACTCTCGGTTTTCAGTGGAGTGAAACTATTTTCATTTACAGCCCTGATAAAGAAAGTACACCTTCTTTGAATTTTAAGGTTTTACATAAAAATAATCTGGTCCTTAGCAGTTCTTATATAAATGCAAAGTCATATAAACAAAGGCACATTACATATTACATCATGTCATTATTGATTGTATGAGAACAACTCCAAAATGCAGAAGCTAAGCACACTTTTACTACTTACATATGAATTAAGAGGGTAAATGGCAGCCAGGCACTGTGAATCAAATACACTTAACACCAGCATGTGTGAGCACTTATATAAAAGCAGATGCTTTGGCAATTTGGTGGCATGGAGCATTCAGGTGTGCGTTAACACAATGTCAAGGAGGAAAGACATCTTGCGCATAACCTTAAAGAAGCAATTGTTGCTGGCTTTTGTCTTGGAAGGGTTGTGAAGCCATTTTCAATCATTTTGAAGTCCATTTGTTGTACAATGAGTAACATTCACAAGTGGAAAATATTCAGAAGAGCTGACAATCTTCCTCTGGACATCCCATCAAATTCACCCCAAGGTTGTGCATTGCTCAGAGAGGTTGCAAAAACCCCCAAGAGCTACATTTCTCTACAGACCTCAGTTAGCATGTTAAATGTTATAATAACAGCACCATCAAAAAAAAAAAAGACTGAACAAGTATGTCTTGTTTGAAGGGTTGCAAGAAGAAATCCTCTTCTTGGCAGCACGGCCCAGGTTTGCAAAGTTACATCTATAAAAACCCACAAGACTTCTGAAACAATGTCTGGTGGACATATGACACCAAAGCGACAATGTCTGGCCATAATGGACGCTGATACGTCTGGAGAAAACCCAAACACAGCACATCAGCACATAAACCTCACACCAGCTGTCAGCACCATGGTAGAGGGGTGTTCTACAGCGACAGGACCTGCGCTGTGAGTCAGTTAGAAACTCCTCTGTATACAAGATCATTCTACAGTAGTGTTAAATTTGAGGCCTTCTGTCCAACAGCTAAAACGTTTGGGTCATGCAGCAAATCTACAACAGAGCGCCTGAAAAAGAAAAAAATCAAGGTGTTGCAACGGCAAAATCCAAAACCTCAATCCCATTGAAATGCTGGGGTAAACCTTAAGATAACCATGCAAAAACTAATGTTTGCAAACCTCAGTGAAGTGAAGCTGCGTGCTGTAAATGAGAGTGGGCCAAAATTCTTCCTCAATGATGTAAGAGACTGATTAAGTCATTCAGAAAACCATTACTTCAAATATTACTGCTAAAGGTGGTACTAAAAGCTACTGAAGCTGACATATATACCTCTAGAACTCAAAGAAGTTATACTTTTGTTTTCACATGACTATATTATAGTATCATAATAAGGTGATTTGCAAGGACTGTAAATTCAATTATGTTTTCTTCTTATGTAGTATAGTATGGAGTATATGTTAACATATGTGAGTTTTAACTTCCAAAAAGGGGTTTGACAGGAATGTGTGACAGTGTGTGTCCTCTCACCTCCTTCCAGATGTAATAGTGACTGAGGAAACAGCCCACTTCTCCTTTGGTCAGAGTGCGTCCAGAGAATGGGTCATAGTATCCTGGCAGCAGGTCGACACCCAAAATCTTAATGTCACTGCTGTTCAATGCACTGCATGCACAAACACACAACAGATTACTATATCAAAAAAAAAAAAAAACAGTACTGCACCATGTACAGTACCAAAATGGAAGACAGCAGTTGCAAGCAAGCCTTAGTCGGGTGTTTTTATCTTTGATAAGAGAAGAGTGTTCAAATGTGTAGCATGCGTAGCCATAACACTGATATTTATTATAAACCACAAGTGTCTATATTTCTAAAATCAGAATCAAAATTGGCCTCACACCAAGAGTCTGAATTGCCACAGTCTTGCATTTCGCGACAATGTTAACTATTAAACTGAGAGAGAAAAAGAGCCGAGAACAATCCACTCACTTTCCATCCACGGCATCAACCACTTTCACGTCAATCTCAAGCTCGTTTAGAGAGAACAACATCCTGTCTCTGCGGTCAAGACGCCGTCGCAGGTTAATCAGATAAATCTGTAGAGGAGATGGGTGACCCAGAACGTTATTTAAATCTGGACACTGTGTACCGTCATCTTAAATCTTTGAGTTTTGTCAAATGGGTCTACTGCATATTCGGCATGCTTTCAAACTCTCTTCACTCAGTGAAAACATGCATCATATTTGGTCCATATCTTGTTAATATAAAGTACTACCTAAAATGTTGGTGTATAATTATATTATACAGTATGTTACATATAAATACAGCCGTGATTTCATCATTGCATAGAACAAGACTGAATGAGGTTGGGTGAACCTTTTTTACACTGAGATTACAGCTGAAAAAACTTGAACAGGTGCACCTACCTCATCAAATCCCAGCAGGTCTCTCTGCTTTGGAAACATGTGGATGAAGCGAGAAGGATACATGGGTGGACCGTCGACTTTTCCACAAACAGGGATATTAGTGGGGGGGAAGAGTAAAAGAGAGGTGAGCTGAAGTGCCTTTTAAAAATATTTTTTAAACTGTCAATGTTTGCCTTTAGTATTACAAATCATCTATGCTCTTACTCATAGACTCAAGGTGAACATGGACAAAGTTGAGGCGATCGTCTTCTAAAGTGTAGTGCGGTTTGGCCGGAACATTTAGGTAACCATAGCGCTCCTTGTTGCACAGGTACATCTGTATCTCTGAGTAGCAACGAAGAGCAATCAGTTAATAAATGAATGAATGAGCTACATATTTTCATCACTGAGTGCTAAAATACGCAAATATTTGACAGCAAAGCGAGTGCAGACACGATTTAGTAGAACAGCTGCACTGAGTAAACCTAACTGCTGAACATAATAACACAGGCTACAGACCTGCAGCCCGACAGGAGAAGGCGAAAACAATAATATCGTCGTAGGGCCACGAGTAGTCCTCATGAGGAGGATAGAAAGCAAGTTTCTTCATGCCCTCCTTCCTCAAATCCAGCAGCACGGTGCTGTGGACCATAGGCACAGGGAAGCAGCCCACTCGGTGACGTTGACGGGTGGGGAAGTACTCTGCTGTTCGACGATAATATCCCTAAAGAATTGAGATATTAAAAAATATGCTGACTTTTTCCTAGCTCTGTGTTATTTTTCTGCCTTATGTTCATCAACAAAGCAACAACAATTATTTTTGCTCAATTATTCCCTTTAAGCGGATAAATAATTGCTTATTTTTAAGTGCTGCTGACCTGTGGAGTGATACCACACCAGTAGTTGGAGTACGCTCCTGGAGAATCTAACATAGGAGCGATGACAGACTTGTTTTCTGCTATCAGCAGGTTGAGGGATTCTGGGTTTGTGAGGATATTGTCCGTGTCTGTGTACTGAAACAGAGGGACAGAAGATACAAAGGAAAAAGTGTTTTTCATTCAAATAACACTTGCAAAGTTTTTGAAATAACAGCTGCACTAAGGAAGACATCCCATCTGCTTAATTCAGAAAGGAGATAATATGAATCTTATCACAAGACAGGTACCAAGATATAATCAGCCCAGCGTTTCCTGGCAAAGTTGAGCGCTGCTTGTTTCAGCTTCATCACATATTCGTATCTGCTGTTGGGCCAATGCTTAGGACCCAGCTCTCCAGCGTAGGACCTAAGACACACAGACGTACAGTATTATTACCAGATATAATGCTATATTGGTAAAATGTTGTGTAATTTGCCACGTGAAGCAAACATGTGATTGGCTGAATGGTTTCTATAGTAAAATAAAAAAGCAAAAGCACAAAAAAACAACATGGCTGAATCATGCTGGAGTGTTCACCACAGTGGATACAGCATACCAATGCTAATGGATTAAATAAAACCAGAACAGTAGATGATAGAAGTTCTGTGGTGCTGGGAAAAGAGCATACACAGATGGGCAGTAACACTTTCATGACTGGAGCAGTTTAGCAGAACTCACTCAGAATAAATAACTGACAGGCATAAAAATGTCTCCTAATAGAAAGCACAGACAACGTATCATGTACAGGCAAGCTGAGATATGCTTTGTCAAACTCTTTTTTTAGCTTCTAAAATGACTACCAGATGATCTGCAAAGTTGCAGTATACAGAGGGGTGTTAATGCTTTCACCAAATACGTGGACAAAAAGTAAGTCAAATCAATGCGTGTGCAATTTGGACATTGATTTATTTTGTTACTACCAGGATGACACTTCAGAGAATCATAGACTGATGAGTAAGAGGGATTGTTTCTGTCATTTCCCTTGTAAAACACACCTATTGAAGGTGATCTGCTTTGAACCACGTGTGAGCTGCAGGATTGAGTTGAGGTGGTTCAGATCCCACCACTTCATAAAGCTTAACACATTAACATTTTCAGACTTACGTGGGCTTGTCCATTGGTCTCCACTCAACATAATGATAATACTTCTGCATGACAGTCAGCCACTCCTTCAGTATGGCTGTGGTGTTATCTATGTTGTGATCTGTGGCTGCCCTGGAGAGCACAGAGAAGGCAGAGGGTGAAGTAACTGCACCAAAACTAGGGAACCTGAACTTGGCGTTGGTTCTTGTTATTACTTATTCCCCTCGTTGTGCCAGGGGAACAGTGAATGACGTCTCTTCATCATGCCAGCGCAAAATTCACGCTCCATTACCACTCACATTGTTAAATGCCAAATTATTTGCTGACAGGCTTAGCTGAGTCAGCGGCAAATACTCATGTTCTGCCTATGTATTACTCGAATAATAAACAAAACCTAAATTAATAATGGTCACACAATACAATAAAAACAACACAATACAAATGATTACTACTCACTTGAGCGGGATTCTTCAGGTCTGTAAATGTTTTAATGTTTAATGTTCCACTGAATGAGCTGAACAATCATTTTCCGCTTCTTTGGTTTATGGTATGCCACGAGGTTCTATTTTGGGGCCTTTACCGTTTTTGTCATTCTGCTCCCTCTTCAGCACAATTTCATCACTTTTAAGAACATTTCTTATCACTGCTAGATAGACTGGCTGTCAAATTTCTCCAACTTAGTGAAGAGAAAGCAAAAATCCCATGACAGATTTGTGCTGAAGGTAATGGAAATTCTGGTTTGCCTTGCCCCTTTTGCTAAATCTCCTATCAGGAAAGCTTGAGTAACTTTTGATTCTGGACACTCCCATTAAAGCTCTGGTTCACTCTTTTTTTTTTTTAATCACCTAAGAAATATTGTCAAGTTGGGTTTCATCGTTTCACAGTCTGAATTGGAAATCAGTAAAACCATAATCAGTCTTTTATCTCAACACATCTAGATTATTGCAATTCACTGCTCACTTGTCTTAACAAAGTTTCCTTGGAATGGATGTTTCAGATTCCACTGCAAAGCTTCTGAATAAGTATTCAAGGTATTCACATTTTACACAATCTCTAATTCAGTTCCACTTGCACCCCATTAACTTCCGTCTACTTTAAGATTCTAGTTTTGACTTTTAGAGCTATGCATTAACAACCATCAGCATATATCAGGTATCAGGTTTTTGCATCCATACATCCCCACTACAGCCCTGAGGTCACGTAATCAGGACCTGATGGCTGATACACAAGTATAAAAATTAAGATTTTTTGACCCCAAGAGTTTGAAGCTCTTTCCCACTGGGTCTGAGCACTCAGAAGATGGTGATCTCTTTTTAAAAATCACATTAAAAAATCATATTCTTACCCTTGCTTTTGGGTAACATTTTGTCTTTATGTTTTTAGGATTTTTTAATATTCATCTTGAAAGGGGCTGTATAAAGAAAATGTTACTATTAAATTACTTTTTGATTCCTTTTAACCGCATGAACTTCATGACTTCTGGGAGGAAAAGAAGAGGGAAGCGGCCGACAGTTTTTGCACTAAAATATGCTTTGGATCCGTTTCCTGTCCATAGCTGTGAGTTATCTTCGGCAGTGTCACTCTAGCAAACCTTTACTTGTGGTGAAGTAGGGTTGGCCAAAATGACAAGGTATATCAAAGATACTAGATTTCTGTCAATTAGCAGAATGGCTCTATTGCATGACTGGGTTTTTGTTAGTCTTTTTTTTTGTGTGCAAATAAGACACCACTGCAGACTAATAGGATTTTTTTTTTTTTACTTCATCATAATATTTGGTCTTTTATCGATTTATTTAAACTGATATTTGTACAGAACACACACACAAAAAAAAACATGCTTACTAACCCTAACCCTGACTTTCAAACACAGTAACACTATCAGGTGTCAAACACGGTGCTGGTAGGTAGGGGTATATTGCACCAAGTGGATGGAAACATAAAAGGAGGAGGACTACCTAGAAATTCTTCCGACTTCACCTAAAATTGACAGATGGATGGTTTAAACTTGGACATAACAGAGTGTTCCAACAGGAAAATGATCCCAAACACATCAAAACTGGCATTGAAATGGATAAAGCACGCCAACATTAAGCCTCTGGAATGGCCTTCCCAAAGCCGCGACCTCAACCTATAGGGTTCAATAGGGTTTAAAGGTCGGGTCTGGAACCAAACTATTTAAATGAACTCTACCAAGTCTACAAAGAAGAGTGTTCAAATATGCACCCGGATGTATGCCAGAAGCTGGTTGATGGCTACTAAAGCATCTGAGGTGCTGCTTGCTAAATGTTAGTGGGGGTGGATTTTTATTTTTGACTCTGTATGGATTAGAGAAAATACAACATAAAGTTCTTACTTTTAAGTCATTAAGGTTGTATGTACAATCAATCCACCCGGGAAGCAAATGTTTCAAATAAATAATTAAAAGCCAAAAATTGCCATGACGTAATGATCAATATTTCAGTAGGACCGAACATACTATAGTCATCTCCTCATACTAAACCAATAGTTAATCTTTTTCCATTCCTCACTAATAAACCACTCCGCACTGCCTAAGCAGCTAAAACCCTACAGTTTGTACATTTGAACATGCAGCATGAATTATAAAGAAGTAAAATCACTGCTGGTACAGTCACTCTATACAAACTTCACGGGACATAAAACTGCAAGCAAGCAACGATAGGAAATGAATGCGGCGCAGTGAAAGGCAGCCTGGACTGTGAAAGGCGCAGAGGGGACAGGGGAGGGGTAGGACGCTGCTGCTTTCGCAAACTAATTTAAATGCCATTGACCTTTTGAACGGCTGCTATAGACGGATAAAAAGGAGACCCCTCTACAAACAGCCTGGCAGTCCATGCAGGAAACCCACCACACAGAGATGCGATCTTTGGGGTAGTTGAGTCTCTCCAGAGCTCCGAGGTAGTACGGCAGGGAGTGAGCAGTATTTCTCGCTATGATAGCGATAACCACGGTTGGAGGCTGCATTTTCGACTCTTCCGGATACTTCTCCTCCGAAAAGTAACATTCAGTCTGAAAAACAAAGGCCCCTAAAGCTAGAAAGTGAAGTATCATGGTGGAGACTGCTAAAGTTGGAAAGTAATCCGCGGGGCTCCGGAGCAGCACGTAGCCGCGGTACGCGTCAGCAGTCCAAGAAAAAAGGGCTTTCCCAAATGTTCAACCCCCCTACTTTATGTACAAGCTGGCCCCTTCTGAGGAGTGCAAACCCAACCCTAGAGCCAGAAAGGGTTATATTCTGCTGTAATGAACTTTTTCCTGTAAGAAAAAAACAGAAAGGGGGAATTAAAGGAGGCGTGATTTGGCCACACTGGCATTTACAGCTGTGGGATATCCTTATTTTTATTTTTTATATTTTTAGAAAGATGTAGCAAAAACGTTTAAAGTTTAGAGTCAAACATCCTTAAAAAAAATGTCATTAAAATGTTCCCAGGGATATGAATCAGCGGGGATGCATTTAAACGTGGCAATTTGTTAGTCCAAAATGCATTTATTTGTTTTTATGTTTTTGAGTCAACAAATCACAGCCTTTTAAATATTCCGACCACAGTATGGACATTTATACACACATTTCGCCTGTGTGTGTGATATTCTGACACATCTGAAATAGAAAGGGATTTTGAATAAACCCAGTATTGTCGTAATATGAAGCCAAAGAGTAGCAATTACAGTGATTCACCAGCAGGGGGAGGTTTTGATCCAAGAGAAGAATCATTATGTCGCTCACGTCGTCCTGAGGCCTTTGATCCCTTGGTTTTCTCAAATGCTGCAATTAGGATCAATTACAAGGTTATTTTCACATTTATTGTTTTATTCTACTTAATATTTATCTTTTTAAGACGTTCTCATCGTATGTCACCTTCCACTGCATTTATTCATGCTATATAGTACTTACTTGTAAGGCATCAGTTTTACTCTGTTGAAATTTTAAAGAAACCCAGTGTCTGCCACAGAGACACTGGAGGCTTAATGAACAAAAAACTAAAATACCAAAAGTTCAACCTAATAATCATTGTAAATCTGTACATTTAAATACTCTAGAGCCTTGAGAGAGAAAGTTGGAAAGTTTGTGGTTTCAAGCAAAGGGGACCTTCCAAATTTTAAATACAGCTTGTAACATAATTTTTCGTTTTGCAGTGTGGCTCTTATTTATTGCAGTCCTATAGCATCAAGAGGCCTGTTGACAAGAGAAGATGTACAGTAGCCTGGGTGTTCCTCAGTATATTAAAAAGTCGGAGGTCATTTTGAATGTATTGAGTGCCAGTATGTGGGCAATAGAAAATTCATGGCCAATAGCCAAGTGGAAGATGCAGGGGCAGACAGATGCACTGACTTCAGGGTGTAGGTGTGGTGTGAGAGCAGATTAAAACAAAGGATGAAAAAAAAACACATGTACAGGGGGACATAAGCACATATACACAGATCTTCAATTGTATTATTTGTCTAGAATGAGAATAGAAAAAAATGTGAAAAGATTTGCTGGCTCCCATGAGGCTAGTGAGGCAAATGTTTTAAAAACGGATGCTCAGAGTGCTCAGCATACAAGTGAAAAGTCACCAATAGAAGTTAAGATGGACGGGACAGACGGCGTGCAAGAAGGGAACCAATGGGAACAGACAAAAGAGAATGGACACTATGGGGCAGTGGAGGAAAAAAAGAATGGGGAGATGCATTAGTGTGGGTGGAAAATAATAAGCAAAGTGGTATATAATGAATTTTGGCGGGCTCTGTGAATAAACGAAGGCAGTCAAGGCTGACAATGGCAGACTTGGGGCAAAGGGGTTGTTTGTGTGGACAGGTCACAAGGGTTGAGGGTCAAATCTCTCCTATTCATGACACCCCAAGTGTTGCCACGCTCACACACAAACACATGCATGCACATGTGCACGCATACACGTATGTCAGGCTCACTTTCTCAGCGCTTGTGGCTGCAGCTGATCTGGGAGAGTTCAACCTCGGGTGCACTAACTTTTCACTGCAGGGTCAAGGGTGGAGGTGGCGTTTGTGTGTGGAGTGTGTGAATCAGGGACAGACGGACAAGGAAAGCGAGAGAATGAGAAAAAGAAAATCTTCATTGTTTTGACCAGATTGCAGAAGAGACTGGAAAAGAAAAGTGCAGCGATGCCAGGACTGTGGATGCATGCATACAAAAAATATATCTAAATCGCTTCAAATGTTAGCCATCAATACTCAGCTTTAGCTTTATTTGTGCAGGTTGCAAAATATTCACAACTCACATATCTATACAGAACGCACATGTCCTAACTGGTCACGCAGCCTCTATTCCATCTTTAATCTTTTCTTTGCTGGGCCAGAAATTCTTGTCAGCATGAATGAACGAGTGGCTGGAAGTTTGGATGTGACAAAGTGTAAGAGTTTCTGTTTTTGTGTGTTTGGACCAAAACCGGCGGGCAGCACAGAGTCGTGACATTCTCACAAGCTTCCGGGACCTTTATTGCTGTGGCAATAATCAATAGCTTTCCCACAGAGACGTCTTTTGGCTGGGCAGGTCAATACATGTCACTCAGGGGCTCAGTCATGGCACAGACCCTCTTACTCAGCAGCTACGGCAGCCTCACTCTGTGTGCTCCTCACCTCGCATGTCCTCCTGCATGTACCTCAGGAGTGTCCTGTTTGCACAATTTAAGGAGCTGTGAGGTTCATTTGAAATCATATCTAACTGAGAATCCGCTTTTTCTTGTGTTTGCACAGAGTACTGAGTCCAGTAAAACAGTCACCACAACAGCTGTCATTATTGTTTAATCTCCAGAATATTGTCATTTTAAACATAATTGGATTTGGTTTCAAATAATATGGTTGTTGTTAAATTGTTGTTTTCAGTATTTTGTTTTCATCTTTAGTAACAAAACACCTGTTTAAGTTATTTGGTAGGTTGTAGTCTGAGTGATTGTTCAATCAAAACTCATCTTTCCAAAGTTAATTTTTATGAAATGAAACCTACTTTGCAGTTTTAAGAATGCAAGTATATTTGTTAACCAGCACATGTTTGCTAACTGAGATTTTTGGGAATCCTAACATTTACTGTTAGGAAGTGCGCCATGGAAAATAAAAAAATGAAAATTATGTTCAGCATTTTAATTGCAATGTTGTTATTCTAGGCCTTGGATCCATGTTTTCCCCAAGAGTTTTAGACGTATTCATTTTGTTGAAGTCTGACTGAAACGAGCATGTCAGGAATCATTTACAAACCTGCATTTCATTTTTTACATTACAGTGCTCAGTCTTACAGATGTGATTTTCTGATTATAGCTGGCAACATGAAGAGGGGATGTTCTCGAGGTGGCAACAGTGCAGATAAACTGACTACTGGGCCAAACAGCGGCTATGTGGGTGTTTTTGTGTGTTTTTCCCAGGTGGCCATTATTACTGTTTGACTAAAGCACTTAAACAGAATTGCTTCAGTAGAAAAGGACTAGAATACCTTAAGTCCAGTCTTCATGCTACACCACCAAGTCAGCACAAACAACCTCAGGCTCAGACCGAATGCTCAGAATGCTGGAGGTAATGAGATTAAAGAGGTTAGTGACACATGGTCACATCTGTTCTAATTAATATTTTTTTAAAAGCAATCAATTATTTTGATGTCATTTATTTTTTATTGCCCGTTTTATTATAATCGATTAAGATACCTGTCAAGTTGATTTATTTTACAGAGGATGATAGCAGTTACACTGACATTGAGCCAGTTTGGTTTAAAGTGAAATAGATATTTTAAACTGAATTAAGTCAACAATGAAACATCAAAGATTTTGATTTTATTCATTTTCCAAGACATTATGCTTAAATGTAATTTCATCTGAAGATCTTGGCAGTAACAGGAATAATGAACAGATCTGGTGTTGTTATTTTTTTTTATAAAATAAAATTTTAATTGGAAAACAAATGTGATTAAGAGGTGTTTGGATTTTCAGTTGACATTCTCCCTTTTATTGCACTAATGTTAAGATTTCACTTGAAACAGGACTGTCAAAAAATAAACAATTTAATTTTTAAATTAAATAAGTTTCCCTTAAAGGACTTTTTTATTTGAACAGACAGTAGATGGATGGATGGATGGATGGATGGATGGATGGATGGATGGATGGATGGATGGATGGATGGATGGATGGATGGAGACACTCTGCATTGCCATCTGCTCCAACATCCCTCCAGCAGTTATAACCTTTACATGGTGCTTCATTACTAAGGCTGGATGGACTTCCTTAAACTCAAGAAGAAACAGCAGCATCATGTGATATCTTTACAAACCTATACCAGCAAAGATCTCAAACTAGCTCACATCTCTTCTCTATTTGAATAAAGGAAGTCCAGTACATGATCAACTTTAGATATCACCCCTGTGCACTAACCTTGATAACCTGGTATCAGCTAACCTACAATGCACTTTTCAGAAGCGATGAAACGTCCTCAGACTGAGACATTCATTCATGAAGATCGTAAAACTTTATTAACTGAGTTTTTTTTTTGTTAATATTGTGCAGCTGTTTTTATTCATCTCTTCTTCTTTGTCTTGTTCTGTTGTTTCAGTCTGCTGGTTGTGTTTTCCCATTGATTTCAGCTTTTATCCTTACAAAGGATATGTTAATATTTGCCTTATTAAAGAAAGATTAAAATCTAAAATATATTTAACGTAAATTTTGCATGACTTGTAAATCTCAAAGAAATTGGTGCAAATGCGCAACTGAGTAATTTTTCTTTTAGTCATTCAAAATTTGACATAAAAAAACTAATTATTGGATATTTTTGATCACCCTGTTGCCCCCATGATATGTACAGTCATTATATGAGAATAGTGCAGACTTCCTCGCTTCTCCATTACTCCCTGGATGACGCTGTCCGTCTCCCCGTTGCCAAGCAACAGTGCAGCCACTGTCAAAGAATTCTGGGGGATGTTTAGGCAGCGGCATGCTGAGGGGGAAGGAGTATGTGTGTGTATGCGCCTGTGTGTGTGTAGCTGTGATGGTGGCAGCGAAGAAGTAAGAGGGTAAAGCGAGTGTATTCATCTGAGTGCAGAGTCGAAGGATGCACTCAGTTTTGCATTTACAGGAGAATTTTCTCGTAATCTTTTCATTTCAGCCTTTACACCACTTGGTGATTTCTTTAAGATTTATTTCACGATCCAGCATTTTACTACTCTTACAAATTGAACCTCAGATCTCTGGTTAGTCAACTTTTCTCACAACCCCGCCCCCCCAACTCAAACAAATGTATGTTTTAGTTATTTGCATCTTTAATAGTTTGGCTGCCCGACTGCAAAGAATAAGATCCCATAATTTTCAGTGGCTATATAAATAAACTGAAGACATGTATTCAATGACATGTGATAAACTATGATCACAGGAGACTGTGTGGCACATAATTGGTTTTAAGTGAAAGTACAACTGCATGGTTCTTGTCTGGCCTTAACATTTGCACAGCACTATCACTTTCTCCACTAGATATTATAAGCTGCCATAAACAAGATCATCTTACGCAATACAGTGCACTAGCGGGAAGATTTATGGCCTGAGAATTTTGGTTTGTCCTTTAAGTCTTTTTTTAAAAACCCTCCTTCCAATTTACCTCTTTGTCCATTTGACTCCATGTCCTGGCTTGCCTGAGCAGTTAGTCCACTATAAATTTCAGTGACATTCCCTGCAACAGTGTTGCCTCTCTTTCTAACCTCTTTACTCTCCCACCTCTGTAGCTAGCAGCAAGGAGGAGATGCCTTCACCGGAGGAGGTTTATTTTAAGGATTCCCCTGTCGCCTTTGTCCTCCCTCTCATCTCCATCTCTCGACAGGATGGTTTCATAGCCCACCTCGCTGATTGGGCCTCCCTGTCCCCTGCCAGGCCTTTTAGCCAGCGGGTTAAACATTGATTTGTGAATGGAGGGAAGCACAGTGGCCGCTGCATGGAGCGAACCAGTCCCCTACTGTTTCTGTGTACACACACACACACCCCTACTATACGCCACCAAGACCAACAGCCAACATGAAAGGTTCTGAGCTAAAAGACTACAATTCAACAGCTGATGATGGCTGATGGTGGTTTTACTTTTTTTGTGAAATGATATCCAGCTTTGATTTTGACCAAATCACCTAAAAATGGTAATTAACAGTTAGAAAAGTAAAGCATGTCTTATGCACATTCTTAAAGGTTTGCAGAGCTGCAACAACAGAAAGGAGTTGCAGACCAAAAGAAACCGTGTCAAAGATGTCTCTGTGATGCAATATAACCAAGCAGTCAGTCTTTTTTTTTTAAATCCATAACCCTGAGCAACACATGTGAAGGATGTCTATAGGTGAGAGTGAAAGTGGACCCTCTTGACTTCTTCCCGCCTCTAGGAGAGTCAAGTCATGAAAAGACAGAGAACAGGGGAGAGAGAGAGAGCGGAGTTGAGATGGAGGGTTTTGCTTTTCACCATTAAAAAAAAGAGCAATGAATGAGTGACTGGCTGAATGAATGAGAGGCGGGCTGGGGCTGAGAGGGGCTCTGGCTGTGTGGATCAGCAGAGGTTAACTCGGCTTCTTCAGAGGGATGAAAAGGGGAAAAAACGGATTGAGCTTTAAAGAGGAGGACCCCCTGCGCCTGGGGCGGGATCAGTCAGGATGATTTATTAGAATGAGAGAGCAAGCGAGAAAGAGCAGAGAGAGAGAGAAAGAGAGGAGAGAGAGAGAGAAAGAGAGAGAGAGAGGGGCGTTTGCAAGCGTCAAAAAGCTGCAGCGCAAACGCAGCGTTAAAAAGTGCTGATATGCACGACAACAAGATGGGCATGATTCAGATTCCCGTTTCAAGTAAGAGGGGGGCACACAGATACAAGCCTTTCAAACACCTGAACAGTTGTCACAAACAGGAATGTTATACGAAAACAAAACAAGAACTTGTACACATGAAAATAAAAGCCTGCTTGTTTGGGGAGCCTTTAAAAAAGTGTTACAAAACGCTCGAAGATCCTCTGTAATTTGTCTCTCTTGCTTTATTACCTTTTAAATATGATCCTACCACATTTAATACCAGTATCAGTAATTGAGGGCAATACTATTTAACCTCTGGATTTATAAAACAGCTGCACAAGCCCACATAAGGGGTTTAGAGTGCAATATATTGCGTTGCTTACGCAAGGAAACCACTGCAGTTTGGTTGTCTTGCTGCGTCTTTCTCTGTTAAATGTGCTACAGATTTATTTTTTTTTTAATTAACATTTAAAGCACAACACAACTTTCCCTGTTACCCAATCAATCGCTTGTTACACAGGCATCATATAATCCACTCATTTTCTGTCACTTCGGACAACACTCCTCACAGGCCTACAGTAAGCAGCCCTTTTCTGGGGCAGAATGGCTGCACATGGCGCTGAAGGCACCGCTTTATGTCCAAGTGCCTGGTTACAGCGTTGCACTAGTTTGCTCACACAAGAGAGGGGGCACAAGAGAAACACTAAACGTCATGCAGTGCGGTCAGAGAGTAAACAGTGTCGGGATTGTAATCTCTTTTTGGGTAGAAAATAGGGCTGTTGTGTCTTTAAGAGGGGCTGCTGGTCCCTCATCGCAGCTGCTGGCGTGTGTGCGTGTGAGTGCGCGAGCGTGTGTGTGTGACATAGAGGACAGCGGAGATTCATTACTTAAGCAGTACAATGGACATTTATCACCCCGTGGTGTTATTCAAATTCAGTACCAAGCAAGGACCTTCTCCACTCCTCTCTCCGCCTTGCGTTGCGGCCACAGCGTTTATTGTTGCAGCGGCTTAAAGAAAAAGCCAGGAGGGCAGAGACACATGCATCCAGTCAACCAGTCAGTCAACCAGTCAGTCAGTCCGAGAGACCCGTAAAGGACGGGTGGAAGGAAGGCAGGAAGACAGGACCGTCTGTCCGGAGTGTACGAAGCCCGCACATCTCATGCCCCGTAGCTGCTTTTCGTCAGTATCCGACGCTGCTCGCTGGGGGGCATTTGCAAAGGAGCAGCGAGATCCGACAGAACGCGCGTCGTGGGAACTGAACCAAGGACGCACCAACGGAAACTAAGGGGGTCTCCTTTTAAAATTTTCGGTTTCGTCACGAGCTATAAACAGCAGAAGAATGACCGCTCGAAGTACCTCTATTTTTGTTTTTCAAATGGAAGCCGGATTTTTTTTCTTTCTTTTTGTAATTTAACATCCGTGGAAAGCCATTGTGCATCTTGAGGCACCAGCAACCGAGGAGTCCTTCCCTAAATCGATGACATTACACAGGTGCAGAAATGGCGTTTTCCCGGTGTTCTCACGTCGGACTTAAACATGAAATAAAGCCTAAACGGGTCGTCTTATTCCCAGCATGTAAACTCTTTTGAGACAGTGTAAAAGTAAGACTCCTGGAGAAAATCAAAGGACATACCTTTTTATTTAAAACTGCATTGTCCATGCAGCCATCTTAAGGGCCTAAAGATGTGGGTAGACTAACTTTACAACTAGCAACCAGTGTTAACACATGGAGTGAAGAGAGCAGCTATAAAAGAAAGTAAGGAAGAGGAAAGTGATTGTGACTGTATCAGTGGTTAAACAGTAAAGGGATGGGCTTTTTATAAAGTGCTAATCAGTAGAAAGGTTGACTTTCTGTGAGTGTTCAGTGATTTTAAGAGGCAAATGAAGTTGTAATGCAGCTTTTCTGTTATGGCAATATATACGTTTTGAGGTTTAGTGAAACAGCTCAGTGCATGAAATGTACAGCAGCTTCTTTTTCTTTACAGGAAAATACGAATCCGAGAGGCAGTGCTGAGCAGTGAGCCTGTCAAAAATAATGCACAGTAGTGCAACTCCCTATCTTGTAGAGAAACGAGGGAAGGGGGGGGAAGCAGTTTTCTTTCGGTGTCAGAGGCAGCTAATACTGTCAAAGGCCAAATAGGCAGTCGTAGCAGGTGCACCCATGGACCCATACAATAACAGCCCGTGCACATTTGTGAGTCAAATAATCAAATGCTTAATTTCGTCTTTTCATTCTGGCAGAGGATATATAGAGTCTTTAGCGGCTGATTGTCCAAACGCAATTCTTGAGTAAACTCAAATTCAACCCCAAGAATTGTGTATGGACATCTGTTGCTGCAGACTCACATTCGTCACTGCTGTCTTTGGCCAAGCGCCACATCCAAGATTGTAGGCCTCTAATAAAAAAAAACACACACACACAAAAAAAGACCCCAAACCCACAAAGAACCCAGTAGAAATGCTTTTAATCTCGTTTTGTTTTGTAACTGTCTCGTTTCAGGCAAGGTGCAAAACACATTTCTGCATGATATGTAGAAAAAGTCGCGAGACTGCGATAATAAAGTGGAGGAAACCGCATTCTGCCTCATGTAATGTGTTTTTCGAGCTGTGTGCTGTGGTTGGCCCGATTGGTATTTACACTTTGTCGAAGATCTAATCAAGACTGTTTGTTTTAAATGGCAAATATCGACTGGAAGCATCAATGTATTGACTGTCTTTGGCAAATAGGAGAAAGCAGTAAGTTGAGAGCTCAGAGAGTGAGGCCTGTATGCAGCATGCCCGCTGTGGATGAGACGAGCCATTGCTATAAAACCATCGGGTACATTAAGCAGTGAACGGGCTTAACAGACAGGCTTTAAGGTTTAAAGTTTTTAGTTTACTATATAAACTACACGTAATGAAAAATAGCTTCTTAAACAATTCCTAATAATGCATTAATAAACTGAAAACATATCTACAGCATATTATCTCTAAGTAGGGCTCAGCAGACATCATGTTACTACTCAGGACCTATTGCTCCCACGATAAGAATATATGTTGTTTATTCATGTCAAGGCGTAGTAGCATTATATACAATATATATAGGAAAGAAACAAAAACAGAGCCTGATGGTGTCAAATATCTGGAGCCAAACAGCGTCATTCATAAATCACGTGGGGCACTTCTTGGCCCATTGGATGCTTCGACGTTTTTGCTTTGTTCATAAAGAATAAAACTATACCCACTTCAAAAAATAATTCGATTATTTTAATAAACTACCCATAGGATTTTTAAATTAATAAACATTTGCAAAAATGAATTGATAATTGTAACGGTTTCGAGCAATACAACCTAGAAACTGTTTAATTCTACATTTTTTATATATTGTTGAAAATTGCTCATAATTTAATTTCAAAATATTAGCTTTTTTCGCTCTTTCTCTCTCTCTCTCTCTCTTGTCTGCCTGTCTTTCACTCACTCACTCTCTCTCTTACACACACACACACACACACACACACACACATACACAAAGCATTGTTGAACATTAAAGGCTAACCTCACTTAATTCCAGGGGATTAGTGCATCATGTTTGCTCTTGTATAAACGCTTCTGTGTCCAACGCAGGGGACATACAGAGGACAAGTATCTTTTCCTGTCTGACATAGAGAGAGAGAGAGCGCGCGTTTTTATTATAATTTATAACTATTATACAAAATACTCTAAAAATTATCATTTTAAAAAGAGTGGCTGGTGTCTATATCTTCTAACAGTAAACCAGTATCAATTATTCGTATAAAAAAACGAAAAGAAAAAAATGATTAGCAATCCATAGACTTACAGTGTTTTGCTATTGTGGCGGTAAGCGACTTAGTATTGTAGCATTGTAATGGTGGCTATAGACACTTATGCCTGCATTTTATTTATTTATTTATTTTTGATTTCGAAGACCATAAAGTACGTTTTTTTTATTGGCCCAAGTGAAATGTGCATTCCCGCTTTCTCTCTGCGG
>VURO01040802.1:8171-26200 GCA_015108175.1 Pelvicachromis taeniatus
TAAAAAAAAATCTAAAAACTTTTTTTTTTTTTTTAAACTATCCATAAATTTCCACACCAGCATGGAAATGTAAAAGTACCTCTGCTTTAGGATCTGAACTTTGCCCCATATCAAGCAGACATGAGCTATTTTGGGCAATCACTGCAGCTATGGCATAACTTCCACGGCCACAAGATCCATGTAGCTGCTGTAGATCCACTTTGGACAGATCCTAATCCTAAAAATAATTTGGATACTGCGCAGCTATCACATCAAAGCACCTACACGCAGTCAATGAAGGATTGCTAAAAGCACAAAGTCATGTGTGAAGTTGCTGTCAAGTGGCAGAGGGTGATTTAAATAGCCACAGTCTAAATAAAATAAATGCACGCTTCACTATTATTATTATTATTATTTTTTAAGGACATTCTCCTTTCCGCGTACATTTTGCTCCCTGAGGGTTTTCCAGAGGTTGCTCCGTTAATCCTGTATGTAAATTGCAGCCAATAGATGCTGTTGTTGAGTTGGGCTGGGATTAGCAGGAGGCGAATGAGTTTCAATTTTACTGGATTACAGAACAAAGAAAGGGGAAAGGGACACCCTGCTCCGTTAAGGGGAAAAAACAGACATAAACTAAGGGAAAAAAATACACAAATAGCAGACAACGGGACGTGGGATCGAAGTCGTCGTGGTGATGATCCGGATTACGATGTTTTAGCAGATGGCACAGCTACATTGTGGATGGGAATTGTGAGCGTTTCTGATGGATTAAAACGGGGGAATAAACCTATTCCGGGATTGACAGCAGCAACAAGGCTATTTAATCGCTAATTAAGGTGAGATTTCGATGTCCGTTTTAACATTATTGAGGAGTTGCGTTGTGCGTCCTCGCGAAGCTTGTGGCTTTTGTGATTGTGCATTTAGAAATTACAGATTATAACCTAATTTCGGGACTGGGGGAGGAGATGAAAGGAAAGTGCTAGCGCTAGCTAGCATAAAAGGGGGCTAGCGCCGCACTGCTAGCTCAACGCTCTAATGCTACCGTTAGCTAATTAGCCAGCGATTATTAGTTAGACATATGGGAAGTAGCAGAGAAAGGTTACCGATAGTTAGCAGGTTTCAGGGACTCCTCCCTTTAACCTTGCGAGCGGAAAGCTGGCCTCTGTTTATGACTTGGATGCAGCGTCTGTCTGCTTGGCAAATTATCCCCCATATTTCTTTTTTAACGCTATCACTTACCAGAAGGTTACCCAGCTAATACAACAAAGCCAGCTAGCCGCATTAGCAAGTGTAAGAAAGGAGGCTACACATTTCAACTTTCAGCCAAAGGGTTTGAATAACCAACAGCGCTGTCGACTTTCATACCAGCCTCGACACACAGGCACAGCCCCGCAGTTAACTTTAACAGAAATTACTAGTCGTCCTATAATTACACGGTTTTAAAACAGCGTTAGGTACTCCGAATCAGCGGGCGCATATATCCAAACAGCGAGCGTTTAATTTGGACATTAGTGTGTCATTTTGTCGTTGTTTTAACCTCAGCTGCTTTCTTGTAGACCCACGTTAAAGTTTGTTTTTTAAAAACAGCTGACTGAGTGAAACTATCAGCTGTTGGTGTTTGGAGAAATTAGCTGAGGGGAAAAGTAGACATCCCATCCCAGTCTGATATTCTGTGATTTCACGGCTTACTTTTCCCCATTCCCCTCAGCTGTGATGTGAACTTTTTAAAGAGCATTTCTCAGCATTGAAACAGTCTACAGATGTGCAGTATGAAGACGGCATCGTGCCAACTCGGTTTAAATCACTGTAGTCGAGATCTACTTTAATTTACTTTATTAAAATGCAGTTTAACAGAGATGAAGCCCATGTTGGCTCAAGACTCTCACAACAGATATTCAATCTCTTCACTTTTTGGTTAGATAAAGGTTTAGAAAAGAAGTTTCATGGTTCTTTATATCACATATCATATTAAGCAAGTGAATTTTGCCAGTTTAATATGCTTCCTGTTATTCTGGATGTTTTTTTTTTGGTTTGTTTTCAGTTTCAGCCAGTAAAACTCAAACCTCAGCAGGAGTCATTAAGTTTAATGCTTTACAGGTAACTCAATTTTCAAATTTTAACTTTACGGAACTTGAAAAATTACACCAGCGGTGACTTAAGGATTCTGACACAGCAAACGAAAGGATTGTGTCTGCTGTTGGAAGGAAATGTTAGATAACATCTATCAAACCGCACCCAGACTTACAGCAAGGTGCTGTGCGTTTCTATGACAGAGGAAAGAAAAGCAGTCTCCCCTCAAGAACAGTCACATAGTTCTTCTAGCAGAATGAACTTTAGACCAAGCGTGGCACTCGATTGACATCTTTGTTACACTCCCAAGTCGAGTCGGACTTATTTGGGCTGGAAAAACTAAAACATTTACAGACTCTTAAGTGGCACGCCACCAGTTGGTACTATTTCAGTTTTCAGCTCAATTTCCGCACACAAATATGCTGTTTATGCCAGCCCGAAACACTGGCTTTTGAGCACAGCACCGCATAAAAGCGGCATCATAAACGGCACAGTAAAAACTCAGCTCACATTGCTTTTTCTGGTTAAATCCAAGGGGGAAATTGACCTCCATTTGAAAACATTTCAAAGCTGTGAAAGGATGAAATACAGAAAGAAAGAAAAAATGTTTACTCCCTGTGGAGAAAAACTTTGTTTTACAGTCGGTTTCAACCTTGAGTAGTGCATAACAAACTAGCTTTTAATGCTTTTCCACTTATATAATTCACAAAGGCTTGTGAAATATTGTGCATCTGCGAACAGGAAGGGATTGTTGAAAAAGCACCTCCATTACCTGATGCTGGCTGTAACGCGGGGGAAACTTAACATCACAGGACGCACCCATTTATTTTGGTTCGCGAAGCTTTGCCATTAGCTTCAACCTTCAACCTGAGCACAGGCCTAATCAGCCACAATAATTGGAGACACCTGTGTGGCTAAGCAGGTGTGCTGGAAACCCATCTCTCTGTGATGGTGACCTTGAGTGGTATTATTATGCTACACCACTTAGGATTAATACTTAGTTGTTTATACGGCTCTTTAAATATAATTGGCTTTTACATGCAGGCCTTTTTATCTATAGTTTTCTTTATATAATTTTATTGTTCTTGAAGCCCATATAGTAGAAACACAACTTCGAGCCACAGATACATAAAAATATGTCTGTATTTTAAGAATTGCAGTAGACATAAGTTCTGTAGGAGCACCTCATACTAAAATATATCTATATTTAATTCACCTTAGTCAGCAAGAAACATTGAGCCTTATGAGTCACGCTATCATTAATCTTGCCTACCTCTGATGCAAGATAGAGGTTTAGTATTTATTTAGGGAATTAAAATGTAACGTTTTAGTGGCTGAGTATCTTAAAGGTGACCTACTCTGCTCATTTTTAGCACCATATATTTATTTTTATGCTCAGGAGTAGAGCAGGTCATCTTCCAAGAGAATGGTTGACAATATAATCCTGGTATATTATATTGTCTGGACTCTAATGAATCCATCGAGGTGTGAGGAAATGTAAAAAGCGCTGTATAAATATAAGTATAAAAGTCCTTTAGTGGCTAGTATCACTCTGAAAGCCAACTCTCCCGATTGGCTGCTTCGCACAAAAAAAAAAAAAGGTTTGAATAGCAGTAGGAGGGGCTTCTGATGACTATAAAATGCATAGCCTAACTCTTAATGACATCATAAAGAGGCAGAAGTAGAAAAAAACGTCCGTTTTAGAGCAGTAGGAAGGCGGAGCTTTTGGCTCACAGGAATTCCTCGTACATATGGTGACCTCATTGTTTGAACTTAGGTTATGTTTAATATAAGCATCCATTATAGTACAACAACAACACTATATATTACAGAAAATAAGGGGTCGCTATTATTTATGAGCCGCTTTCGACTTGTGGCTGTTTCACCCTGTTTGTATGTCCTTTTGTTACAAAGTAAAACATTAACCCTTGAGGTATAAACGCTACGTTGACTTTCTTGTTTCATGTGATCATAAAAAAGTCTCAGTGTCAACTAACAGCTTAGCACTACACACTGAGTTTTGGTTTTGCATTCAGCTGAATTCTTTATGTTTACTTAACACTTGGTGATAATGATGCTCAGGCAATTTGCAGAGAATCTTAATATGCATTTGAAACACTGCAAGTCGACTCGATCATAACCAGGTAGTGAGAAAGTCGTATGTCGTTTGTGTCATATCAGGTTACTGATTATATTATAGGCAAATTAATGGAATTTAATTTAAATGTCAATTGTGGTTTCCACCGGTTATAAAAAGTTTGTAATTCACTCGTTTTGCCATGCAGCATGTTGTCTTCCTTCCTTTTTACTCTTTCATATAGTCCACATTTGCTCGTTGCCAGGCAGTGGCTACTTTAATTCAGGTCACATTCATTCATTTAGTTTATTCAGTTGAACTGCAGTCAGAGTTACTGAAAATTCACTTAATAAAAAGACTTTTATCTTTCTTTCTTTTTTTAAACGGAGTAAATCTGCCATTTTTCCAATGCATGTGAACAGTTGTATTAAATAACCATATAGTGGTAGCCCTTATTGAGTAGCCCTAGTATATGAAGGATAGAGCAGCAGGGCCTTTATCAATGGCTCTAAATTGTTCTATCCAGAATGATTTTGGTACATTTGGTCCGTAGATGATTAAGACAAAGAGTCGGCGTTGCCTTACTTTCAAGAAATGGCCCCATTTTTCTGTTACTTTGTCCAAGCTCGGCACAGCTTGGGCACAGTCCAAGGACAACCTCTTTCTGGTGGGCGGCATCGTTTCTTTACCTTCAGGAAAAACCCCCCTGTTATGTTAAATACACTGCATGACTGTTGCTTATACTAACAAGGATCGTAAGCCTCTTTTTGCAGGCTTAGAGAATAATTGAGCTTTTGTAAAAGTGACTGTCTGGATGAAATCATAGTGAATAGTCCCTGCATGCCTGCAAAGTTCACCTCATTCTCCATCAACAGCTGGATTTGCAATAAATAATCTTGGCTTTCCTTTTTTTTTTTCCTCCTTTTTTTCGGGATCATAATAGACTCATTGATTTTGAGCAGTGCTTTATTTATGAAAGCCGTTCCATGTTGAACTCTTCAGTAGTCACTGAGAACCATAACAGCACTGTGACATTATGCTTGAGCTTCCTCTCGCAAAGCAATTGACATGGCATTATCCCGAGCCTCTGCTTATCCCCACCGTTCGTCCCTCTCTCTCTCTCTCTCTCTCTCTCTCTCTCTCTCTCTACTTCCTTTGCCTTTTAAATATGCGAGGGAAAGAGGCCATCTATTTCAAGGCCATAATAATTTAGGAGGGAGGGAGGGGGTAATGTTTGCTGTGGCCTCAGGGGAGGCAGATTTAGATGGCCAATAGACTTGGCACGTTCAAACTGGTGCAGCTGAACCCCACCACACCCACCCTCCTCTTCCTCTCGCCGCCTCTTGTCTGTCTCTCTGCCTCTGTGTCCTCTCTCTCTATTGAGTCAGTGGTTTGGGTTTGCCAGAGGCTAGCATAATGGTTCCCAGTGTCTGGAGAGATTAAAGGCCAGAGCTGCATTGTTCAAATGCCCCGAGATTAGTTTCCAAGGAGACGGGTTTCAGTTGCCATGAGAACATAGTGCCAGGCTTTAGCCGAGCAGCTTTTCTTTAACACTTCCTGTCTGTTTGCAGCTTCACTATTTTTTTATTTACACGGCCCGTTTTTCTACACCTTCCTTAGTTGATTTAGTTGTTCATACGATACGCTGCAGTTTTTTTTTTTTTTTTTTTTTTTTTTTTTTTGTTTTGTTTTTTTTTTTTTTTTTTGTAAGCATAAGGACTGATTTTAATAATCTGAATACAGTACCTCTTTTTTTCTTCACCCAACATCTGTTAAGGTTTAAGGTCCCAGTGACAGAGTGTATGGTCGTATGCAGCGTTGTGGTGTTTTTAATCAGGACTTAAACAGAAACTGGCCCTGTCAGTTATGACACCTGAAATGGATCTGTTTTTTATTTTATTGACTTATATAGCACTCTTCACAGGATAAAAACCACAAAGTGCTTCACAATAATATAAAACAGATAAACATGAAACAGCACAATCACATTTTTTTAACATAATAAATTTTCTACTTCTAATAAGTTAATTACGGTGAACCGTGGCTCGTAAAGCTACCGTATATCTTCCAATTGTAGCTCGGGTGTTTATTCAAGAAATTATCCGGCCGTCCCAGCATTTAAAAGAGACCGGCGGTTGTTGGAGACCGGCTCTTATTCCCTTCTCGGAATTGTCGTGGAAGTGAGAGGGAAAGAGGACCCAGGTGCGGTTTTTAGAGTAAGATGAAAAGAGAGTGCGTTTACTTACAGTGCTCCAAAACGTATTCCAACAGTTCACAAATAATGCAGTTCCCAATGGTGCTCCTCCTTTCCTCCCGAGTGTCTCCTTGTCTGTGGTAGCCCAGTGCACGAGTGGTGCTCCCCGAAACTTCTCTCCGCCCAACTCTCCTCAAGAGGAAGTAAAAGTTAGCAGGTTCGCTAGCCGACAGTTCCAGTTCAGTGTAATAATCCCACTTCGATTGTCGCTGCATCCAGTGAGCAACGTTCTGGATGGAGACAACGTTCAAGCAACTCTTGAGCAACGTTCCAGTCACACTCCATACCAGTTGGTGGCGGTAATGCACCATTCAGTTGTTTGCCAACCGCCAATAAAATTTAAAAAGGAGAAGAAGAAGACAGCGCAGAGGGACTTCTGGGTCGAAGGTCGCCCGGCTACTATTGGAAATCGGCGTCTATTTGCGCGACATGTTTTCAAACCCGGCGTTTAAAAGAGACCACAGGTTATTGGAAGATATACAGTTATGAAAAACTTCGTTGACTTCAGCTGAGCCGTATGCAGAATGATTTTCTTGCAGTCATATCAACAGGTAACGTCTCCTGGAGTTCATGAAATTAAGAACTGAGGCTTTGCTCACTATGCTGTATTAAGGGAATGGATTGTGATCGGATTTTATTGATTGATATCAGTGCCGCTGTCAATTCAGTTTGTGGCTCTTTTCTCAATTCACTTACTCTGGTCTCTTTCTAAAAAAGTAGTCCCAAACAGGTTTTTCAGTGTCAGCACGACTGTTTTTTAATCTTTGTGCCTAAACACAATGTATGAACAAAAGATTTGCAGGTGACTCAGGTGTGCCACTGCCGTGAATTTGACGTCATTGTCTTGTAGTGCACATGAAACCAGTATTGTAAAGGATTTAATAAGCTTGGAGGCACTCAATTGGACAATTTGGAAAATCTGCAACCAGAATAATTCTCCTGGCACTCATGTTCCCCAGAGGATGAATGCTGATCTCCTCTCTTATGAAGTTCAGACTCCTTTAGTGAAGCTGAATTGTGCAAGTTGCATCTGGCAGATGGGGATGACTTTGGCACGGATCTACAATTGCTTCTTTGCTCTGTAGACCCCCCTGGGGCCCCTAAGAGAGGTGATATTAAAAAGAAAGAGGGGTAGGTGAATGGGGCACGAAGAATGAGAACAAACAGGCGTGCATGGCAGGAATCCATTTATAGGCATATAACAGGAAAAGAAGCGTCTAAGGTGTGGTCCTGCTTCTATACGTCAGGTAAAGCGTTTTCCAGTACGTTTCTCTTCTGCTTTTTGTTTTGTGATAATGTTAGCATGCTGGCACATTAAAGATGGTAAATATATCTGCTCAGCAATCACTTTAAAAGTCCCAGCACGACATCCTGCCTAATGAGGCCTGTAGACTCCTATTTGTGTGAAACAGGTGAAGGAAGCCCTCCCTCCCTTCTGAATTAATTATTCACCTTTCAGAGCTCAGCGTTCTGAATGTAAGATTGCATTTGCTTAAAGTCAAACCACATGATGTCAGCAGAACCTGCTTTGAATGCAGGTCACTGCTGCATGTGTACAGGAATGCATCCTCAGACACATGCAGGGTTTGTCTGTGTCGCTCTGTGGCTGCCTGTCTAAACTGTGTTCATCCGGTCCCTGCAGAGGCATGGCTCAGATCAGGAAGCTGGCATGCGATGGCGTCAGGACGAACTCCCGCGGCGAGCCACAGGTCCCGCTGGTGTCAGCCAGACAGGAGATCCTCACCAGCCTGGTGTCTGCCCTCGACTCAGTGGTATGTTCATAGTCAAGGGTCATACAGCGTCAGTTCCTGTTGGAGATTTTGATGCGTGAGGCCAAAATGACAATTTTTTTCCTAAACATTTAGTGAAAGCTGTTACTGTGGTTTACATTTTTTCTGTTTATGTGAGCATGCATTGAATATAAGGACGTAATAGTGTATTTTACGTAATTCCAAGAAAATAAGGACGCGGTTCTTCTAGTAATATCAGGATTGTTAACGATTTTTGTTAATGTGTTTCAAGGAAAAGCCAGTATATGATTCCTATAATAACTCAAATGGAGAAAGTCTTGCTCTATACTTAGAAATGCAAGCTTATGAGAAACAGCAAAGTCATTGTCTCTTCAAATGAATTAACTTAATTGGTCTAACTTAACTGTGTGCATGAGGGGGGTCAACCCAGGCCCTGCAGGTCACCAGCCTTGTTGTACACTTCCAGGAGCCCTGCGTTTACTCTTGGATTCATGTTGGCTAATAAATAGACCAGCATGTGTCCACTCTTACAGTTTTGGTCAGAAGTACTCATACACTTATGCACTCCAAATTCGACAACTTCAAGGTCAACTGAAAGTTGCAGCTGCGAACATGGACAAGCCAAATGCCCCGTGGAGAGGTTTTATGGTTATACGAGACGATAATTTAGCTATTTGGTTACAGTACAAGAGTTAGAGTTGTAGGACCAAAGGTTGGGCTTTCAAACTTAAGAAAAGTCAACTGTCATGTACAGAGGTGGTAGAATCATGCTGTGGGGCTGTTCTGCTGCCAGCGGTAGTGGATGGAATAATGAATAAGGACGAGTGCCTCCAAATTCTTTAACCTCACCTCAAAACAGCAGCTAGATCGATCTAACTTAGACACAACTGGGTGTTCCAACAGGACTGAGACCCCAAACACGCATTGAACCTGGTTTAATAATATGCTTTTGGAATGGGCTTCAAAAGGCCTGACCTCAACCCTATTTAAAATGTGAAGAGTATGCTTAAAAGTCAAGTCTCTGCCAGGAACTCAGCCAGTCTAAATGAACTGTACTAATTTTGCCAAGAGAAGCGGTCAAATATCAGCCAGAATTATGCCAGAAGCTTATTGATTGGAACCAAAAGCATCTGGTCAAAGTACAACTTGCTAAGGATGTGTATTTGTGTGATTTGAGCCTCTACGTGTACTTTTGAACACGTGTGGATTTGAGAAAATATTTAAAAAAAGGAAACGCCAAACTTTTGCACTCACTAAAGATGCGTGTTGTACAATTATTGTACTCCGAATAAAAACCAGTTCAAAGAAACCATGAGAAGCCCAAAATTACAAAGACATTCATGCCCAACACGGACGCGTACGTAACGTTCTTCACCACGACTGTAAGTCATCGCTAAAATATTCTTTTTGTTTGTTTAAGCCATCAGTTTACAAAGTGCTTCGGTCCTTTGCAAAGCTAAAAGCTTCCTTGTTTTGCAGTGCATGGCGATGTCGAAACTAAACGCCGAGGTGGCGTGCGTCACCGTGCACGAGGACAGCGTGATTGCCGTCGGCACAGAGAAGGGGAGAGTGTTCCTCAACTCCAGGAGGGAAATCCAAACAGACTTCTACAAGTTTTGCCGTAAGCTCCGCTCTGAACGTCGTTTCCCGTAATTCATTCAGTCTTGGTAGAGCATTGATCACTCTCATTACAGCCGCAGCTGTGAGGCCGCTACTTAAAATACACTTGTGTCCCAGAAGAAATCTGCAGTTTTGTGCAGATTATCTGAGCGCTTTAATAATCACGGCAGCTTACCTCGACATCAAATGATGTCGCCACGAAATAAATCACCAAAGCAGATGCAGCGCCACATCCCCCTCCCCCTTTTTTATCCCAAATAACAAAGCATCAGCAAAGTGTCTCATCATATCTTATTTAGCAAAGCCATTTGATGAATTGTGTTGACAAATTTACAGACGGTACTTTGTAGCACTCCTGTTAAAAACCCACCGTGCCTTTGTAGGCGGGGATAGGTAAAATGAATATTCTGTTTTTCTAATAGAATTGAGCAAACTAATGGAGCGAACAAGCATTTTCATATCAGTTCTGACTCACACCACAGGTTGTTTACAACAGCAATTTGGCCAGTAAATGATATTTTGTTTGTTTTGTTAGAATTTATTACTTCCTTTTGTGGCGATGCTACAAATTAACCAGCGCAAGATTTATTTGACACAAGAGGCCCTAACCCACTGACATCTATAATTGTCAAATTTTTGCCTGAAAAAAATATCAGTTTATGTTTTTTAAAATAAAAACAGTCACATTTACTTTGTTCTATTTGGATTTTAGTCTTTTCTGTCTTTTACCGAAGTTGCAGGCTCCTTCATTCTACTCTCATTTCCAAAACCTATGCTAGCATGCAAGGTTGTAAGTTGAATCTATTTTGAAAGTTGGCATTGAGCCATTAACCCCCTATGTTCACCTTACCTGAGAGGTAAGATGAAACAACAGATAATACACTCAATTCCTAATATATCCTTCCCTATAACTATGGACAGTTTTAAAATATAGTCCAGGAGTCACCAACCTTTTTGAAAGTGAGAGCTACTTCTAGGGTACTGATTAATGTGAAGGGCTACCAGTTTGACACACACTTCTGAAATAACAAATTTCCTCAATTTAACTTTAATTATATGTTATCATTAATAATTAATGATATTCATCTATGTAGAGACCTTGATTACAGCAATTGTTTCCGTGGAGACCAGCTAGCGCTGATCTAATATTTTATAATAAACATTTTTTTACATATTATCTCTAACAAATTGACACCAATGCAATTGTGATTTAAAAAAATAGCAACAAAGAATAAAAATAGATGCAGCTTACTGGTAAGTTGTTATAGTTAGCTATTTTTAGAACAGGCCCGCGGGCTACTCATTTGGTCCTTGCGGGCGACCTGGTGTCAGCGGGCTCCATGTTGGTGACCCCGTATATAGACGCAACGTCCATGTCTGTAAACTCAAGCGGCAGACAGCTGCCTTTGGCTGAGCCAGGTTCTGCCGGAGGTTTCTTCCTGCTAAAAAGGAGTTTTTCCTTCCCACTGTCGCCCACTCCTCATAACGTATGATTGTTGGGGGTTTCTCTCTATTAATGTCGCCTCCTTACCTGGCAATGTAAAGCACGTCAAGTCGACTTTTGTTGTTATTTGGCACCAGATACTGAATATTAAACTGAATATCTGAACAGTTTCACGGTCAAACCTGTCCCTCTCTTGTCATATCCACTTTCAAAACACCAAAACGGCAACTGCTAAAAACACTATAGGCTTCACAACAGGACATCACAGCCCACTGGGTGATGTCACGTCAGCTCCGTCCATCTTTTATACTGTCTGTGCCCGTAACACCAGTTCATCAAGTTTCATTTTCATCAGGCATTTGTTACTGAGAACATTGGCTCAACTTTGCTTTGATTTATTTAAGACTCAAACTGAATGGCTTAATGTTCCCCGCTTTATTGGAGATTATTTTCATTTATCTAGGCGCATTGTTGGAAAAACAAGTCATTCGTTTTATATGACACTATTTTTCAAAAGGTGACACAGTCATTAGTTTTAGGAACCAGCCTCTCAGTCATTTGTTTTTTGCTTTGTTTTTAACCTTCAAAGACGAATTAATGACTCTGTTGGGGGGAGGGTTAAAACAGAGGTAACAGAGTTTACTCAATCCTTGTAGCTCATTTGGACCTTTTTAAAGTCATTTCTCTTTTATTTGGGGTCAGGGGTGCCATGCCTGCAAAATCTGACTGCAGCAAATTCCCATACCAAAGACCAAGAGGGCGACCTCAGCAAACTGAGTAAGGACGCTGAACATGGGAAACCGAGAGCGCCATCAGATGCCCAGACCAACATCTTTGTTCTGAGGAAGATGGTGGAGGAAGTCTTCACTGTGCTCTACAGTGAGTAGTCTCTTTTTTTTAACCAGATTTTCATAAAGCAGTGCTGAAGTATTCCATGTTTGGAGCATAGGGAGCCACTTTGATATAGTTTCTTGGAAGTCGGGTAGCAGAACTCAGTGCATCATACGGTATGCAGGTGAGGCTGTGGGAAAGAGCAGCCTGGTCCCTGTGCCTTATGAGTGGATCCAGAAGGACCCCGGCTGTGTGGTGGCTCATGGTTTGCCTGAGGGAGTCGCCCTGAAGAAGCCCTCTGAGTATGACACCAAGACACTGATGAAGATCCTGGAGCAGAGCCACCGCATCCACTTCACCGTGAAAAGGTGAGTCTCCAAAGTGAAAGACTGTGAATGGTTGGATCACGTTGTGAAAGCAGCTGTTTCATGTCCAACATGAAGATGAACTTGTGTTAGTCGCCCTGATGTGTTTTCTTCTGCAGTTTTTAATTGGTAGCAAACAGACTTTGGTGCATTAGTTGTAGACAGCCTTAACAAAGACGTTCAGTATTTCCACGTAAAGTGATTGTATTTGCGTACAGACTTAGTAAATGGAGGTGTTTGAATTTCTAAAGAAGAATAAATAAGGAGCTATAATCAGCTGCCTCACCAGTAAGTCTCCATCTCCACCCTGTTGGACTGCAGCATGCATTTGCTGCTCATTCTTCCAGCTCTGCATAGCGGCATCTGCTATGAATGATCCTCAAGCTCACAGCGGATCTAAAGAGCAGAAGAACTATCATCACCAGCTGCACTCAGGTTGGAGTTTGTGGTTGTGTGACCAAGAGACGAGAGACTACTGAATATCGATAAGAACTGCCAGAACAGCAACCTGACTGGCCTTCCCATAGCAATCGAACAGAATTACAAATTAAATGGCTACAAAATGAGAACATTTTACGCTGTAGTTGTTCAGTGTAACTATGAACATTTAAGGTGTTGTTTAGTCATTTATTTTAAATCTACTTGGTCAGCTGCTCATAAAAAATGTTCTTTTAATGTGTTATGCTGCTTTTCATGGGTGGTATTAGACAAACATGTGCACATAATAGCACAATTACGGCTATAATGGTTGCTACACTTGTGTAGGCGGATAAAGTCCAGCTGAAATATGTTCTAAATAAAGTTAAATGTACCCAGATTGGTGTCATTTGGAAAGATGCAATATGCGCTTATCCAACAACAGCTATGCTGTTGTGTCCTTAGATGTGGTGCAGATGTTCTGCTTTTTGTTTTAGCCACATAAATAATTAACGATAGCAGGCGCATAATTGTTAGCAGTGTCTGAAATATATTACAGACGCGCCTTTCAAGTCGACAGAGTATTGAATTTGGTGGCGGTGGCTGTTCGGCCAGTCTTTAAAGGTCGCTCTCAACCCAAAACTGCTCTCAACTGACCGTGCATAGTTGTGGCAGACTTGTGAGCTTTACAAGTGTGGCTTGTGCATATTCTTTAGAATAGATCCACACAGTCTTGTCCGCTGCAGCCGTCTCCAGCTTTGTACATTTCGCCTGTTTGCATGTTTTTCTCATGTTTTATCAGCTAATACTTAGTCGTGCATACTTCTGTTTTTGTTGTTCAGTGGTGGTCTGCTAACAGTAGTAGCAGTGCGTTACATCCTACCAGACATTGATGAAAATGATGATGAAAAAAATATATATATATCAGGCAGAAATTGGTTGCATAAACTGTTCATGTTTCACTAAAACAGCTGTCAGCGCTTGCTCCCTGGTGAACAGCTTATATTGCAAACGCTGTATAGTGGGTGGGTAAACAAGTGGACTGTTTGAACGCAGGCCCTGTAACTCCGCAGAGGCTTAATCTGATGCCGTTTTTCCCTGAATTCACTGCTTAGCACATATTTATGTGGCATGAAAGCAATGATTTGTGCCCCTGCCCTGTTAGTGGGCGTGTTGAACTGTGTAGCCAGCTCTGCAGTAATCACCACTGAGCTGGATACCTGTCCCCATGACAACAGCTGGTCTGTAGCACTCGGTAACAGGGTAGTGTGAACTCTGAATATCAGCTAAAGTACTTGGCAAGAGTTCAGACTGAGAACAGCGCTGTATTACAATAATGCAAGTGGCTGCGTTATTAATCAAACGCTGTATAATCCAAGAAATCCACTTTGAGTAATAGATCCATTAATTTAAAGGCTTACCAGACACCAAAACTCTGCACAGCGTTTACTACACCGCGGGAAAGGATTTTTAAAAAACTTGCAAAGTGAAACCGGCAGAGATGATTTCACTCGCGGTTTGTGACCGTTTGTAGGGGAAGAAGAAGTGCTGGTGCTGCAGCAGGTCAGGATCACCAGTCACAAGACGGAGGACCACATTCTTTTTTAGCTCAGTCTCATTTAGTCATTAAGCCTTTATTGGATCAAGCAGCTGCAAAACCTAATTTTATTAGGACGTATTAAAATGTGAAATATGACAGTTGTTTCAGAGTCTGTTCTGTGTGTAATAAAACCGACTGTCACATATCTGCCCAAAACAAATTGGGGGATTTCCTGTCTCTGCTGCTGAATGTGAACATACAGCACTTTGAGACTGTGCAGCATTTAATTGAAGTTTTGGGCCTGTTTGGAAAGCAAAGGGCCGGAGGCAGCAAGTAAAGAGACCAAATGATGTTATTAAATGCTTAATATTCCATTCTTTTTATTATCATGGATGTTCTAACCAATCAGGCGGCATCTTAACATAATATACTCATGTTTGTAGCCCTACAGATTATGTCCCTTTTTGATTTTGTCGTTGTCTTTGTGAACAGGCAACCAGAAGATTTGTCACGAGAAGCCAAGTCTAGCACTGATGTCAATCACAACGCTTCCACTGCGGCCATGACGCAAAGCAGCCACGGCCCAGCGAAGACGACCGCGCAAGTAGTCACGTCGTCGAGTCCCGCCACTTCCAGCAACTCTGTTCTGTCAAACTTCCTGTACGGCATGCCCATGTCCTCCAAACCCCACCCAGACGGCAAGCTGGATTTCAAACCCATGTCTCTCCTCAACCTGGGCAAGGACAGGCTGGCCAACTGGACACCCGGGTCAGAGAAGAGCACATCTGTAAAGGACAGTGCTAACACTGGTAAGCTAACATACAGCCTGTGTAAAGGTGGATTTCAGCAATGGAATAGGGGTGAGGCGGGTTGTTATTGTGTATCCAGCTAGGGGAGACATGTTGCTGGCTGTGCCCGCTGGTTGGAAGCAACGATAGTCTCTGGCGATAAACTGGGTGCACCCGCACAAGACAGTGCAGCTTGTTTTCTAATGTTTGCAATACTAAATATAGCACCTATAGGGTCTGTTTTTTTATGTAAATCACCCCAAGCAGTGCTGGTCAGATGAGGAGAACACAAAGTAAGAAAGGAGGAGAAACTGGTTCACTTACAAAAGGCGCCACATTCAGAATGAACACTTTTCTTGCTTCTGAAATGGTGCCGGTGTAATTTATACCTGTTTTTTAACAACTGTTTTTGATGTTTTGTCAAAGACGTCTGTGAAGCTGATTATTCATAGTTTATTACTGAACCATGCCCGTTAACTGTCCCTGCCGACTTCTCCACATTCTGACCTCCTGCTGGTGCTGCCACTCCTCCTCCTCAACCATCCAAAGAACATCGTTTTGCTGCAGCTCTGATCACTTGATCATAATTAGACCATAAACAAAATCAGCTGCAGTATTGTGATGGATGTCCAGTTCACCTGTTACCTGATGAGCCCCAATCAAGCTGTGCGTGCGTGTGTCTGCGTGTGTGTGTTGCATGGTTCTACACATTTACGAATATGATTAAGGGCTTCAAATTGCTCTTTAATTCCCATGCGTGCGGTGTTTGTAGGGAAATGTTTAAACCCATTTATTAGATTGGGCTTAATTTTAACTGTTTTCTTAATGTTTTCTTGCCCTCGTGTTTTTTCCCTTTAAATGACCGTCACTAGTTACTATAAAACAACCAAAACATGAATTCAAGAAGAATAATAGTTATTATGTGAATATAGGTTCAGATAAGATAGACGGAACATTCGTGATGATGATCTTAATGTTAACAATATACAGTAAAAGCTGTAGGTAAACATTTTGTCCTATGCCTCAGGTCTAACTAGAAGTGTTAAATCTGCAGTTTGTGTTAAACACCACTGCCATTCGGTGTTTCACTCAAGCAATTCTTTTCCTTCTTACACTCACATCTTAGAAGAATCATTTCATTCGTAGCCCGCTGAAGTCAGTATGTTCATTTAGACTTGACATGTCAGTAGTTTTCTCAAAAATGTAGACAAATATTACAAAATCCAGTTCGGGTTATGTTAATCCCTCGGTCATGTTAGTGATGTGTGCAGGCAACATGTACACCCAAAAACCTCAGACAAGTTCAAATATTGGTGACCTTGTCTTCAAGGTCAAGGTCAGGTTTTCTCTTGTGTACACAATCATTTGAGAAAGATCTCAACATAAGTGTATTTACTAGGAGGCGTTGGCAGTGAATATATACGTGACAAGCTAACATTTCTTCTCGATATGTGTTCATTTTTACATTTTTAGATGAGACAACAAGGCTACCTGGTGAGCAGGGTCAGAGCCCTACTGGTATCCACATCTCGAAGAGGCTACTCTTCTCCATCGTGCATGAAAAATCAGGTACGTCTGAATACATTACTGAGACGACATTTGGCTTCATTTTAAATGGCCGTGGTAACTGCTAGTGCTGATGGGTTTGAGATTTCTTCATTGATGCTGTTTTGCACTTTACAGCTAAACAGAAGGATTTAAAGCTCGTGTGAAACATTAAACTATACAAATAGTCACAATATTACCCTCATATTTCCTCCTATTTGGATAAAAGGCTGTCGCTGCGTTTCACTCACACTTTTTTGTGGCTGCAGCATAATAGTAGTAATGGGTTTTATAGATTCATCAGATGAGTTGAATAAATAGCTTTTTCTTCCATTCTTCTCAGCAATGATATAAATACCTGTAGACTTGAGAACTGTATATTATCCAGAACTGAATAAGTAACAATACACACAGGATCAAAGATGTGTTTGAGGGCTTTAGGAAATCACGATGCCGCCGTAGTTCATCAAACGTGATCACAAACGTGTAATTTTCAGTCTTAAAGCTTAACTCCGATTTTTGACAGTATTTTTTCACTATTACTAATAATAACGAGGTTCAAAGTCCTCTTAAAAATATTCCTGTTACAGCTATACTTTAGGACAGGTTTGGATTTGAAGTAAATCTGCTACCCTAGAGGAGACTTTTGGAGGCTGATACGTACAGTAGCCAAGCACTGTTTACTGAACTGAGGCTGACCTGCACTAAAACTTAAACAAGAAGGGCTAAGCTATTGAGAATAATCCTTTAAGGAGATTGCACTGATTTACCAAGTTGTTGCTGAGTAAATGGAAAAGATTAATTTCAGATCCTTAGCACTACAGTCAGATAAAACACTTTGAGAGGCTAAAGCGTCAGTAAACTTTGATGTAAGGACCGCATTTCCTTCTCCTTGTCTTCTTACAGAAAAATGGGACGCTTTCATTCGGGAAACCGAAGATATCAACACGCTGAGAGAGTGTGTTCAGATCTTGTTCAACAGCAGATACGGTGAGGCGGTCCTCTTACTACACAAATGGCTAAAAAACAGCTCAGCATGAAGAAGTGTGCGGCGGACGATGCGTTACAAGCTTGTAAGGATGCTCGCAAGCAGACCAGCTGCAGGATGCTCGTGCTGTATGTCATAGAGAAAAGCTACCAAACGCAAAAGTTCACCATTTGGAATCAAGTCGAGAACTTTTTATCTGCGTAATTTGAGATGATGGATCAGTCTCGCCTGCCTCTCTCACACACACTCACACACACACACACACACACACACACACACACACACACACACACACACACACACACACACACACACACACACACACACACACACACACACACACAGATTTATTTGACAGAG
>VURO01040803.1:0-10886 GCA_015108175.1 Pelvicachromis taeniatus
CTCTCCACACCTGCTGATGACGTCTACAAACAACTGTGGTAAAAACATTTTCAGGTGATTCACCACTGATTTATCAGTGACATCCAACCATCCATCCATCTATCCAACCATCTATCCATCCATCCAACCATCTATCCATCCAACCATCCATCCAACCATCCATCTATCCATCCATCCATCCATCCATCCATCCATTCATCCAACCATCCATCCATCCAACCATCCATCCATCCAACCATCCATCTATCCAACCATCCATCCATCCAACCAACCATCTATCCAACCATCTATCCATCCAACCATCCATCCATCCAACCATCCATCTGTCCAACCATCCATCCAACCATCCATCCATCCAACCATCTATCCACCCAACCATCCTTCCACCCAACCATCCATCCAGCCATCCATCCATCCCTCCACCCAACCATCCAGCCATCCATCCAGCCATCCCTCCACCCAACCATCTATCCAACCACCCATCCATCCAACCACCCATCCATCCAACCATCTATCCATCCAACCATCCATCCAGCCATCCATCCAACCATCTATCCAACCATCCATCCACCCATCTATCCATCCATCCATCCATCCAACCATCCATCCACCCATCCATCCAACCATCCCTAACCCTAACCATCCAACCAACCATCCATCCAACCATCTATCCATCCATCCATCCATCCTTCCATTCTCAGCCGCCTATCTTTTTCAGGGTCGCGGGGGGCGCCCGTGATGACTCAAAAACGACTGAGAAATGCACGACTGTACTAAATGGAAGATGTGATGTTTGTGGGATTTTAACAGGACCCTACAACACCCTGGTGTTGTATAGAGCGCTTTGAGTACTCCGGGAGAGTAGAAAAGCGCTATATAAGAATCAGTCCATTTACCATTTACCATTTTACAAAACTTACGGCGCTCGTGCTACTTTAGCAAACCTTTGATGGCCGTGTGCAGTTCCTGTTTAAATGCATTCACTCTTCAGATTCAGAAATCTAAGTGATAAGAGGCCATAAATGTTTGCACTCGCTTGTGAACCTAAACCAATAGTGTGTTGATCCAGGTGAGGACATCTTGAAAAGCTGACTCTGTTTATCTGGACGTCTTTTTTTATGGGGCTTTTTATGTCTCTTAAATGTTACCATGTAGTGACAGGCTGGGTCACATTTATGAAGAATTGAAATGAGACCTTCACCTTGTTTACGATGAGATATTTATGGGGGATCATCCAGACTGCTTCCAGCTGATTCTGGAACAGACCGGTTCCAGTACGATGTGACATGTGGGACAGAGACCGTGTCTTCTATTCTCTTATTGCTGTCATTAAGTTCCTGTGAAAAGCAGGTTTTCCCACTGCTGACTAGAGAACAACTAGTGCACAGGCTCTAGTGTCCAGTTGGTATGAAGGTGGAAGTCAGTCGGTGCATCTCTGCTACACCTGATGTAAGCTAACTGTGACCATGAAACTACAGCCACTGTGCACACACACTGGTCTTTAAACCATCACAGTGCAGCACACTCGCCAGTGTGTCCTGCACTCACCAGTGTGTCCTGTGTGTCCTGCACTCACCAGTGTGTCCTGTGTGTCCTGCACTCACCAGTGTGTCCTGCACTCACCAGTGTGTCCTGCACTCACCAGTGTGTCCTGCACTCACCAGTATCTCCAGTGTGTCCTGCACTCACCAGTGTGTCCTGCACTCTCCTGTGTGTCCTGCACTCACCAGTGTGTCCAGTGTGTCCTGCACTCACCAGTGTGTCCTGCACTCACCAGTGTGTCCAGTGTGTCCTGCACTCACCAGTGTGTCCAGTGTGTCCTGCACTCACCAGTGTGTCCTGCACTCACCAGTGTGTCCAGTGTGTCCTGCACTCACCAGTGTGTCCTGCACTCACCAGTGTGTCCTGCACTCACCAGTGTGTCCAGTGTGTCCTGCACTCACCTGTGTGTCCTGCACTCACCAGTGTGTCCAGTGTGTCCTGCACTCACCAGTGTGTCCTGCACTCACCTGTGTGTCCTGCACTCACCAGTGTGTCCAGTGTGTCCTGCACTCACCAGTGTGTCCTGCACTCACCAGTGTGTCCTGCACTCACCAGTGTGTCCAGTGTGTCCTGCACTCACCAGTGTGTCCAGTGTGTCCTGCACTCACCAGTGTGTCCTGCACTCACCAGTGTGTCCAGTGTGTCCTGCACTCTCCTGTGTGTCCTGCACTCACCTGCAGACGATTTTCATGCAGTCGTTAAATAACACAGTGAGTCTGCCTCAGTTTGTTTAGCAGCAGGTTTGACAATATAACAAACATGTCACATGTACAGCGTTATAAACATGAGGACGTCCCTCCTCTTCCTCTCCTGTCTCTGAGTGAAGTCAGCTTTCTTTTGTCTCCCTTGTGAGACCAGCAGCTGGACCTTTACTGCAACACACTGTGAGACAAAGTGCACACAAACACTTTGTGTGTTTGCTGATGGAAACTATGCTGAGCGACACGAGACTTGGTCTTTAGTGATGATGATGATGCTCGTCTTCACACACACAGGTGCACCGTAGAACTGGTGAACACAAATGTACAATAAAGTTATATTTCATCATAAAAAACATATTTTATGTATACAAATAGGAAACTGTTAAACATGTTAAACATAAAACTAAAACATACAAAAATAAACTGCGTTAATGACATTCACATGTCGCCGCCTAGTGGTGAAACAGTAGAATTACAGCAGCGGTTACAGAAACGCTGGATATTAATGACCTGACACTGACGTCCTCACTCTCCATGCTTGTGTTCTGTGGTGCTACTTAGGTACATCAGTCACAATCCTGCTTAAGTACTGGAATGAAGTACTTGTACTTTGTTCATTCCTGCCTCTGGTGATGTCACACTGTGTTCCTCGCCCTGATCCACCCTCAGACCTGCAGGTAAACTCTTACACCACCTGGCTGCTGCTCCACCTCAGCGCTGCTTCACACTGATAACAACATCAGAGAAGAACTCGGGCTTCTGCGTCGGACACTTTGGCACGCAGACTGAACTTTAATTCTGAACCACAGCCTGCTGAAATAATGAACCTGCCCACTGTTTAAACAAACGCTGCTTCCTGTTCCACCTGTGAACACTTGGATGAGGTCAATCATGAGGCACCGCAGTAACTCTGGATGCTGCAGCAGAGCTGCCGGGTTACAGTGCTTGCTTTTTTATGTTATTTTACAAATAATAATTCATTGGCCCTGGGTCCGGCTGGGTCCAGGGTGTACCTTGTGTTTGGCCTTATTTAGCTGGGATAGGGTCCAGCCCTGATAAGGATAAGTGTAAGAGAATGGATGGAGGGACAATTAATTACATTTAAAACATGTTTACCATGGACCTGCTCACAAACACTCATTTACAGAATAAAACAAAATAAAAACCTTTTCACAGTTTGTTTTTATCTCAGCCGGAAGAACCTGTGAACTGGATTTGACACCAGAGTTCATCTGACCGATTTTATTCAACTTCAATTCAAGACAACTGAATTCAATGTCATTTATATAGTGCCAAATCATAACAGTTGGCTCAAGGCGCTTTAAACAATAAGGTAAAGACCCTAATAATGCAGAGAAACCCCAACAATCAGACAACCCTCCTACGAGCAAGCATTTTGGCGACAGTGGGAAAGAAAAACTCCCTTTTAACAGCAGGAAACCTCTGTACCCGGTTCTGCTGCGACTGGTTGAGAGTGAGACAGGACAAATCTCATGTTTCTTCTGTAGCACAGGTAATCTGAGGCCCACGTTACTGGGGTTTGTTGAGTAGAAGAATAGTCACTTCAGTGTCACTGCACACGTGCACAATGACACACAGCGTCTGCTACTCAGTGCAGACGTGTGGGAAAGAAAGGGGCTTCCGCAGCACATGTGAACAATATATCAATTATTAGCCAAATTATCAGGGGGACTGTAGAGATGGCTGACATGTACAGGTCTGATCTTTAGTCCAGCGGAGCAGATATCACAGGAAGGATCACTAAAACTGAGGATGTTCTCACGGAGTTGGGCAGAGCCTTTGTTCTGCCGCACCCCCACTCACTGGAGCTCACTTTACAATCACCAGAGATCGATTAAAATTTCTATAGAAATAAATAAATAAAGCCATTTTTACGTCACAAACGGGATTTTCAGTGCTTTACGACACCTTGCGACATTTGTGGACTTTCATTCCGCCGTCCAATCAGAAAGAGGCTGCGCAGGAGATCCACCAGTCAGAGGCTGAAGTGGGTGTTGCGGCTCTGCCGCCGGCGCGCCGCCGCCGCTCATTGAGCGCGGCCGGGCACGCTCCGCCCCGCCGCCGCGCCGCCGCTCTCAGCTGGATGTGACAGAGGCGCGGTCACGGCAGCGACTCACACCCGAACCGAGCCGAACCGACCCGGGAGCAGCAACACCGCTTCGGTGTCTCACGTAAGTGCTCGTGACGAACGGAACCGCGAACTAAGGCGGGAAAACGCGGACACGGCGCGCGCAGTTTGTCACACAGGCGGTCCGTGAATGAACCGGGGCTCAGCGGGAGGTCGGCGGCGGCACGCGGGCCGGAAACGGCCCGAAGCCCCGACCGAGAGAGGCCGAGGGTCCGATAGGAGGAGGAGGGGGCGAGAGAAGCGGCACCACGGGCTCCTCTTCTGCTCTCAGACCTCCTTCATCCTTCTACTCCTCAGGACCTCATCTTCATCCTCCCCTGCCTCACGCTGATGATGATGTCATCATTTTAACGTCATTCTGAACACGATAATGCAGGCCCGAGGTCACAGATGCTGCAGCAGTTGATCAGTGTCATTGATCACTAACAGAAAATAACAATAATAATAAATATTATTATTATTGTTATTATTATCATATATTTTCAGGTTGTTTGTGACTAAAATCTGTCAAAATAAAGTCATCAGGAAGCCGCTTTAATTTGAAATTTTCAAAATAAAATTCTTCAGCCAATCAATAAAAAAAACATTTTAATTAAATTTTGTGTCATTAATAACTCATATTATTACTAGCCATTATTAACTTCTCAGCTTAGAATTTTATATTAAAAATGTTATTAAATAGAAAATGTAATTTGAAAAAGAGCATTTTTTAAAATTACAAACGTTTTTAGATTTACTGTGTTTATTCTATTCTATTTTCTTATTATTATTTATATTTTGGCGAAATTATTGTTATTATTATTCAAATACATTTTTTTGTTAATTTTATTTCTATTTTATTGGGCTTAATGATTGAAAAGCATTTTATGAGAAGTTTTAATACGTTAAAAGTTTTATATAATTAAATTAGTATTTTTTATTAAGCTTTTTTTAAACATGTCTCCGTTTGATTTACTTAATACAAAATATATTGTATTTTTATTTATATTTAATTTTTGATTTTCTTTGACCATATTTAACATTAGTTTACAATTATTTTTTATAATTGTCTTATAATTATTAATTAGTTTTATTTATCTTTATTTTCATTTTGTAAAAGTTCTTAAGGTTTTTTTCTGTTTTTATTTGGCTTTGTTTCGCTGCGCTCTTATTTCGAAGGACAATCCGCCGTACTTCCGTTTTTTCCAACCATTTAATCCTTTCCCACAATGCTCTATGAGCTCGGCGGCTGCTTCCTGTTTATTGTGGCCGTTTCCCCCGGTGATTCCGACGGTTAACGTCGTTCTTCTGCAGCCAAAGCTCGGTGAGTCACCGAATTCCGGTCTTTTTTTTACCGGCGGCCCCGCGCCGTTTATTCCGCTCTCTTATTTTGACAGCGGAGAAAATCCTCCTGCTTCCTCATCAGTGACAGCGAGCCTGACCGAACCGGAACTCCAGTCAGAAAACCGTCGATTTTTCAGCCATTCGAGGTGCGACGCAGAGAATTGAAAATAATAATAATAATTTAAAGGTATTTCTGTATTTAAGTCGGTGTTGGGTAGATTTCGGCCTTCGGATATCTGAACAATAAGCTGTAAATGCTGATGAACCGGGTCTCTTTAATAATGGATGCCCTGCTGGCAGCCGCCCTCCGCGGGCTGCTACCGGGAAATAACTGCTGGGATTGCTGAAAATGGCTCACATGTCTGCTCATATCTAATGTGAAAGAAACGTTAACGCTTTTATTCGATGTATAATCGACGTTTCGTTGATTAAAGAAGCCTTTTCGGCGGAAAAATCCACCTGGCGCCTTTGCTCAGATCGCGGCGGGCTGCACGACCTTAAAACCGCGGAATTGTGAACGGAGTTCGGCGCGGCGGAGTTCCGCGTTAAAGCAGAACGCCCGCCGGGTTTGAGTTGTCAGGTCAACGCAGTGGTGGCCACGTGACCCAATGACGCTCCCAGGTAGGAGTTTAGGATGCTGAGGCGAGTTCAGAGGTCATTTGTTATTTGCAGTGACGTCACGACGGGCTCACCCTATCCGTCTAGGCTGAAACTGAAAGTCAGATTAGGAACAAAAGAGTCACACTTTGTGTGAGTGCGGAGGTGACAGACACCTGAGCCGCACCTGTTGACCACTCCTGAGGGTCTGCAGGTGCTGCTTTCAGGATCCTAACTGTAAGGCACAATGGCAGCTCTGGGGTAACTGCGCCTCCTGCTTTTCTGCCACCTCACCATGACGCCGCTCATTTACACAAGATTTTATGCTGAAGAAGAAGAACGCGAGAACCTGACTTTAGGACGCAGGAACAGGAAGTGATGACTTGTTTCTTGGTTTAGTGTGTTTGATGGTTTGTACTCAAACATCTGCTGTTTGTGTTATTGATCATTGGCGCATCGATTCATCGATAATCGACTCTGCTCGCTCACCTCCGGCGTCTCCTTTGAATCTCTTCCTGTCTCCGGTCGTTTCCGTCAGATGTGACTGACCACTCTCTGAGCGATCTGATTGGCTACATTTCTCATTGGTATGCTGTGGTGACTGCTGCTGGCGAGCCGATCTGTACCTGCAGAGGTGTGCAGAGTCAACACCTGCCTTGTTTCCGTGGATAATTTATGCGTTCATCTCCGTATTTGCAGATTCCTGCTTCGCACGCAGCGTCTGACTTGAGCGCCGCACTCCTTACCATCCACCACGTCCCAGTCAGCCGCACGCTTTTCTAGTTTCAGAGCTGTGAACGTGGCGCCTTGCAGTTTTACCGCCCCTGGTGGTCTCTAAGAGAAATAAAATGACAAATACAAAATTAAGATTAAGCTAGGACTTTATTTCTCTCACGGCAGGGACATTTATGCGTTACCTCAGTAAATCAATAAGTACATTTATTTAGACATTACACCCTGACCTGATATGTAATGTATGAATCTCTTACACAATAAAAACATTTAAGCCAAACGAATCTCGTAAACCGAGTCCGTGTGGCGACAGTCAGGTCGTCTCACTCAGGTGTTTATTTAACGATCACTCGGCAGCTTCCCTGACCCATTCTCCCTGCCCCTTTCAGATCTGCAGGTGCTCCTCTGACCTTCTTCACCTCTTCGCTCCGGGTTCGCTTATTCGTAATGGAGGACTCGGAGGCGGAGCTGGCGGTGTCGGAGCCCGACGCCCTGGGTGCTGACTTCATCACGGTGGAGTTGGACACGCAGCCCATCGAGTACGTAGTGAAGTGGGCAGAGGTTGGCTCCAAGTTCACCATTTCCTGCGTGAAGAAGGACTCGGACGACCCGTCGGACCTGACCGCCGACCAGCTGAAGATCGAGACGGATGAGGCATTTTTTGCCCCGTATGAGGAAGTGTACCCTTGCGAGGTGACGGAGCAGAGCGTGGAAATAAAGACGGACTCTGATGAGGAGGATGACGGCGTGGAGGAGCACGAGGTGCTGGTGGAGGCGGGCAGCAGCCAGTTGGATGGTGAGGCCGATTCGGACCAGGACAACTATGAGCCGGATGAGCGTCAGTTCCGCTGCAGCTACTGCGGGAAGTGCTACAGCCATGCCTCCAGCCTGTACCGCCACCAGCAGACGCACACGGGCAAGAGCTCGGGAGCCCCACCCCTCGCCAAGCGAGCACTGGAGCCGACGCACCAGGACGCACGCTACACCTGCCCCCACTGTGGAATGAGCTTTAAAGGAAGCAGGTTTGTCTCTGGTCCTCCGAGCTTGACGTGTTCTCCGGTTCTCTTGTGTGAGCTCACTTCTGTTTCTCTTATGTGATGTCATTTCCTGTTTTCTGTTCTCTGACAGGATGCTGGGCAGCCACCTGCGGCTGCATGGGAAGCGTAGGATCCACCCCTGCAACATCTGTGGAAAGGAGTTCAACCACAGTTCCAGCCTGTCCCGCCACCGCCTCATCCACAAGAAGGGCAAGGGTATCCCCAAGGACGCCGCAATTGGCGCAAATGTGGCAGCCCTGCGCCACTCGCTGAAGGCCGGTGCCAAAAACAGGAAGACCAAGCGGCAGCAGCAGCATGTGGCGACTGCTGTCATCCAGGGTGGAGATAAGTTCTATGCCTGCGCGCAGTGTGACATGACGTTCCGGACGTCCACGCAGCTGTCGAAGCATCAGGTGACGCATGTGAAGGAGCTGCTGGACAACTACACGCCAGGCAAGGAGAACCTCGTCGAGACCTCGTCCGACCTTAAGATCCGCCTCAAGCTCTGCTCCCGCGACAAGCCCAACTTCTACACGCTGTGCAAGAAGAACCGCCGCCGCCGGGCCGGACGGGTCACCAAGCGGGGCCAGGCCTCTTCTGAGGACGAGGACGCCCCAGGCGGAGGGCGCCATGGCTGTGGCCAGTGCGGGAAGCAGTTCAGCCACGCCTCCAGCCTGGCACGGCACCAACTGACCCACCGGGTGGCTGAGGGCGACGGGCGCGGGAAGCTGCAGCAGCACCCGAAAACCGGGCTCCCCGCCAAAAACAAGACGTACACGTGCGCAGCGTGCAACAAGACCTTCATGCACTCATCCAGCTTCTCACGCCACAAGAAGGCCCACATGGAGGAAGAGCAGCGTGCACGCGCCGCCGCTGCCAAGCGCCGGAAGAGGCCCATGCTGGATGAGACGGCGCCGCTTGAGTCCGACTCTGAGTGAAGGTGCCGGTCCGGGACCAGTTCTGGAAGGTTCTGATTGGAAGTGTTCTGGACCAGTTCTCCTCCAGTTCTTCTCCAGTTCTGGACCCGTTGGGACAGATTCTTGTTGTCCGGGTTTTAGGAACTGTTGGTTCTTCTCTGGTGTAGATAGCAGCAGGATATCCACACGTGGCTGCACGGTGGGAGGCCCTCCTCCGGTGCACATATCCATATATGGTCAAAACTGACCGTTAGCTAAACACTCCTACAAATGGATTACTCACTTGCCCCGCCCCCTGCCCTGCACCTGTCTGTCCGACTCGTCATTCTGCCTTCTCCACTATCCTGTTTCCCATAAGCCACCTGGAGCAGAGAGGCTAGTCATGCGGCGCATCGTGGGAAACTGAGTCCTGACATCATCACACCTGCAGGTTCACTTTCGAAACTGTTAGTGATCAATTATTCCGATCAGTCAGAGCTGATCGGTTGTTTTGATCTTTCATCAGACCGTATTCAGCACCTTTGATCTCCACACACCACCAAAAAAACTGATTATTGATCAGTAAAGGTGATTGGTGCAATCAGAAGTTTTCTAAATTGATCTCAAGGCGATAAAACCAATTGAATAATCAATGATTATTTTTTTTCTCTTCTGATCATAATATTGGAACTTAGATCGGTAATTGACTCCTCACTCACTTCCTGCGTCTCCTCTGGCTCTGACGTCTGCCTGTGTTCATCTCCAAAGTTCTCTTCCTGTCAGGCGGCCCGCCCACTCCCCTTTGAGTGACCTGGTTAAGTGGAGTTCTTCCTGGCGTTCTGATTGGTCTGCTGTTTCACCGGCCACTTTGTTTCCTTTTTTTACATGTTAGCACGTGACCCCAAACTGGTCAGTCATGTTTGCTGGTATTTGAGGTCCAAGGTCAAACTGTTCTACTTCTTTTTGAGTTTAATGTAATCTAGAACCCAAATTTAAACATTACAACAAAAACCATGAAGTGGCCCCGCCCATTGCTCTCCTGTAGCTTCGTCTTATCATCAACAGCAGGAAAACGGTAAACGTTTCCCAGTCAGTTCGGTTTGTTCCCGACTTCGACCTAATCGGCTCATTTCAGGAAGTCAGTGACACATAAATGCAGCTGTGATCCTCCAAGACGCGTCAAGTAAATTCAAACCTGTGCACTCAGATGGACCTGTCCACATTCCCGACCCGAACTCCGATTCAGAGCAGCTGATGGGATGCAGAGAAGCTCAGATTGTTGATCTTGCGCAGACGTCAAAGATCAGATCTCAGGTTTCAGCTCTGCCCAGAGCGTCTGAAGATCAGAACCAGGTCTGAAGATCAGAACCAGGTCTGAACACGAAGCGTTTTAATTGGTTTGGTCCGAGCATGCTCGGCGCAGGTCACCTGAACTCGGAGGCTCATGGTCAGGTGTGCAGAGGCACAATCCAAAAACTAAAGTTCAGATCTGGAAGAATAACACACCAATGTGAAAGTTTAGAGTTTTTGTCGGTCGGCACTCGAACGGATCAATCCGATCGGTCTTCAATCAGAACATCTGGAACAAACATCTGCTTTAGTGTCACTGACGGTGTGAAGCTGCTCGTCTGGTTCAGCGTGGCGGAGAGTCCCTGTGACCGACCGGAGGAGACGTCTGGTTTGCATTTCTGATGTTGGACTCGAGTTGACGTCTTCCGATGGACCGATGTGATTCATTGATCTGATCAGATCGACTGATGTGACCTGATGGGTCAGTCTCGGTGATCAGTGGGACTGATTGATCCAAGAGGTTTAAAAAGAATCATTTTTAAATCCTGCAGTTGAATTTGTCTGGATTCTGATGGACTCTCCAAAATAAAAGCCCGTGGAGGGCGCCTGAACCCCCCCC
>VURO01040824.1:4618-39096 GCA_015108175.1 Pelvicachromis taeniatus
AGGATCGGCTGAGAAGGCTTTTTGCGTGAAGAAAAGAGAGACGATGTTGACTTTTTAGTGTTAGATTTTTTTTTATAGCAGTTTTCTGCAGCTTGCCCTTTAAAAAAATAGAAGCCGTTTAAATCACAGTATAGTATAGAAATGCATATCATAACCGATTTAAAATATATATATTTTATTTTTTTATTTAAATGTTAATGGTTTAAAACCGAAAAAAAAATCGGTTTTCCTTCATTCGTTATTTGTAAAAAAAGAATAAGCAAAGCAGGCACAATGTTCTGCTCCCCATAAACACAAAATAAAGAAACCTTAGACAAGCGTCAATGACGCACTGGTAGTTCGTTTTATCCGGAGGAAAACAGCAAGAAAAAACCGCTTTCTTTTTATATGCTCAGACTCCGTGGTACGAAAATACCCGCAGCACACCTGGAATACAAATAAAGTCATGTTAAACTTCCTACACTTGTATTTTTTCTTGCCTATAAAAAAAAAAAAAAAACCGACAGGGCCCTGGAAGCTGATGGCTGAAATGTCTCAATTGTAAGGCCTACACACATTTGATCCATACGCCCTTTCAGGTAGCCTGACACGCAGGCGGTATAGAAGAAAAAAATACTAAAATAAACAGGACTAACAGGAGACTAGTCCCTTTGTTGTACCAAAGGCAGCTGCCCAGCCCTCTATTATCGCGGAGCAGACTGACCGCATCCTTCCCACTGCCCCCTCACCATCCCACTGCACAAAAAGAGAGGGATGTTCTGCTTGCATGGGTAACACTGTCGTTCCAACCCTTAGCAGTCCTCTTACACTCTATTGAAAAGAGTGGGAGTAGTGGACACAGCCTGATTTGCGGAGTACAAAGGCTCTGCGTAGAGTCCCATTGGAGTGAAAGGAATGAAGGGGCTGGAAATTTCTGAAAGAGGGTCGGGAGGTTTAGAGAAAGAACGGAAGTTATGTTGTTGTGCTTGATTTCCCCTCCTAACTAGGGATGGAGTGGATAGATAAACCCACTTAAAGTCAGTCTACTCACTTTTTAATAAGCAAAAAACAGCTGGGTCACCTGTTCAGTCTGGCACAGATACAGAGGATCAAATTTTATGCGGATCATCGTGTTTTTATGAAAATCCCTGTTTGCAATTGGATCACTTGTATAAGGGAGGTATATAAATAAGGCCCCTCCTTTCCCCTTACAACTACTTTTTCAGTAAATAAGTACAATCAGAACCAGACTCCAGTAGTCTAAATGACAGCTTTGTAAATGTCAGGTATTCTTGGATATAATTATTATAACAATTAGACAAAATGTGTGGACGTGTGGCCTGGCAGGGAAGGGAACGGGAAGCGAGTGTGTCCTCGGGGGGAATCCCATGCTGGCAGGGTTTATGTGGACACACACACTTTCAACGAGGATTGAATATGACCCTGTTGTTTCAAAATGGCCTCCTGATTTATTCCCATCAAGGTTTAAGGGGCCTGTCATGTCTGCTGAAATAGAGGTGTTGACAGCCGCACTTGACAGCTTCTGGCTCATACTGTTTTAATGTTGGTGCCATGGCACCAACTGTACTGCTGCGTACGCACCGTGTCCAGGCATTTTTGGCCTGAAGAGCAATACGAGACTACGAGTTGGACATGTTTGACTTCCTGTCCGCGTAAAAGTTTCTATTTTCAAAACAAATACAGACAGTTTGTCGACCTTCCTTCCACCAGTGGGGAAAGTGGGGAAGGGACAGTGGCACTAGATCTGTGAAACAAACTTCAAGCAGCACTGATCAACCATGGCAGACCAGTGCAAATTCCTGGGTAAAAGCACATGAAAAAGATGCTGGTTTTACATAGTGCCGTGGGACTGAAAACCATCTGAGAAATCCACGCAGCCTGAGAATCCTCTTTGAAGGCACATTCCATAGGTCACGGAGCAGACACCATGCAGTCGAGCCGTTTCATCCTCATCAACATTTGTGTGGGCCGCACAGCCGCCCTGAGGCCAAAAGAGACGCACTCGGGATTTCTCAGTCTATAGTTAGCAAAAGGCCAGCTCCTCTGGCTCCACTGAGCAGGGACACGACTGACATCAGCGCAGTCAGCTCTCTGATTAGTTCAGCCAGTGAATCAGAATCAGAAAACCTTTAATAATCCCTGAAGGGAACTTGTTTCAGAAATCACTGCCTGATTATGTTTCAGCTTATTCTGTGTGCTCCAGCTGAAGTGTAACTGAGATCCATTGTTGGTGCACTTTAACTGCATACAGCGGGTCTCATGCACACTGTATAAATAAAGGGGACTCTGTTTTCTGCTACTAGGTTATTTCAGACTCAAGTGCATGCTATTTTAACTCTACATAGCCGCTTGTGTTATAATTACATCATCTGGAGCCTTGTCATTCAGACACTAGCATGTGAAGCATGTAAACCCCATAGCTGGCTATATATCAGCCTGCTTTGTTTGACATTTATATGCAGAAATGGTCTTGTGCAATTATGAGCTTACTGTTCTGTCAAATATTTAACGCCTTGTAAAACAGCCAGCTATTTATAATGTACAGTGAATGGTGCAGTGCGATCCGTAGAAGAGGAAGAGGGTAAAATACAATCCTTGACAAATGCACAGTAAACACGAATATCGTAGTTTCCATGTACGTGTTTGAGATGCCAGCAGATGCCAATAACTCATCACACTTAAGTTTGGACTCAAAAAAACAACATCCATGCATTATAGCAGTCAGCAGAGCAAAGCACGCTGCATTTTATAGGAATAAAGAGCACCACTTTGCATCATTCACATGGGCTTGTAGCCTGGTGCTGCTGTGATTGAATGTGAAAATCATACAGGTTACACAGTGGTGGGAGAAATGTTCCATCTATCTCTGTGTCTCAAAAAAATGCAGCATTGTAGATTTTTCTTTTCAAATACTCCGTTAGGAGGTAAAGAGCTGAAGATGTTGCAAAACACTACAAGAAACCAAAACTCCAAGAACACACTGTGCCTGCCACACAGTTCTGTTACAGCTTTATAATTTCACACATGTGTATTGTCTCTGATTCTCGTGGCACTACTGTTTTACTACTTTATCATGTTTTTAATGTCTATATTTTCCTGTGCAGATGTAAAGTTAAAGGAACGTTTCATCTTCAATGAGGTAACTTAGAAATATCAGGCTGCAACCTTTGAAAATAGTTAAATAAAATGAAATCCAAGCACTTTAATTACACGAAGTGCAGTATATTAACAGTGATTAACACGTTTTTCTTCTTCTTTTGATGAAACTGATTTTAAAGTAACTAATACACTAATTCAGTACTTGCAACGTGACTGTGAACATTTACTAAAGCGTTGTAATTTGAGGAGTAGAGTTGAGTGGGAATAATGTAGTTTCTGCTCCACTAAATTTATGTGACAGCTTCAGTAACTACTGCACCAACATGAACGATGCCTATACAAAACAAGGGATGTAATGCTGTAGGCAAAACTATTAATTCGCATGTAAATTGCTGAAAAATGCCCACTTAGAACAAGTACAACTGTAAAATTCTGCTTGTAGTTTATTGAGTTTTATGTATAGCAAACATTTGCTTTCAGCACTCTCGGCATCAATTTCTACTTTCGGTGAAGAATTTTAAAGAAAGATTGGTAGTTTTTTAAAAACACATTTAAATTATGGCTTTGCTACATATTCCACCGTTCCTAAACACGAACAATAAGCAAACACAAACCTTAATAAAAAAAAACTCTAAAGTCGGTGAAACTGTCATTGAAAACAGTGAATATTAGACTCAAGGATCAGACTAAGTACGATAACTGATGAAAAAGCAGCTATAGAAGTAAATATGTTTGGTATCTTTTGCATCATATTGTCAAAGTGAGCCAACTGCTCCATGTGCCTGTCTTTGAAATACTGGGCCTAATGAGCACTATGTGTTCAAGAGAAGATGGTTATAAGTAATGCTGAACACATGCTGGTTGAATAGGTTAGCTCAAGGCAGTGTCCGGTTTGACTTGTCTGTTTTTCACCATGGGGAATAGAGGCTCCATGCATGGTTGCCATGCATTGGCCCTTACATTTTGCACATGTAGGTAAACAATCCCGCCTTGTCTACTGAGAGGCCTGCATTTATACATGGGTGCAAAACATGTGTTGCAGCCAAAGTCGCATCAAAGGTCACTAAACTATGCTTTGAACACTTCAAAGCTGGGGGATGAGACTATAGCTTTTAAGTTTTATGGCAGGTGTAAGTAGGGGTTGCTGACCAGCTCAGGGTGGTCTGCTCCCTGGTCTGCAAGAGGCTACTGGTGCTTTGCGTGGTAGAAGTGGAGGTGGTCTGTCGAGGGCCAAGGCGTCGGGGGCAGGGATGTACCCTGCTGACGAAGCTGTGTCCAAGATGTCTTGATGCAGCACGCCACATTTGGAGTCCTTGATCTGAAAGGTTTTCTGGAAGCAGACTGGACACAGGCAGACGTCCACTTCAAGGGTCTCTGGTTTCAGAGGACCTCAGCAGGGTACATCTAAGGTCTGTCTCAGTCCCATTTGGAAACAGATACATTGGTGGAGAGAAGTGAAGGCCCCAAAGCCTGATGACCATACCACAGAGTGACCAAAACACTGCAGCCTCCCCTGACAGAGCAGAAACAGACCCTGTGGCAAGTTCAAAGGATCCAAAAAGGTCTCGCCAAAGTTCATTTGCTCGAGTTCATTCATCTCAGCACCTGATGTGGTTCATTGCGTCTCGTTTCGTAAGGCATTTCCTTTTAAATGTGAGACTTCAAAGGTGCCAAGATTATTACGATTTGAGTCATTTGGCAACAATGCATGCAGTCAGATGCTGCATAAACTCTATAAAATGTAGAACCCTGTGAGGGCCATTCACTTTGCTGTAAATAACAAACAGATCCACATATTTCACATATTTTCTTATGTGTGTAAACTGCGCCATCATCTTATAAACCTGTTAGGTGACTAGCAGTAGGAAAGACAAAGCAAATAAATGTCGTGATGATGTGAGACGGCTGCACTGAAATGTCTTTTGTTAAATGTGGAACCAAACAAAATGGGTACTGCTAAATTTGCTAAAATGGCTCTACTAACAAATATAGTTGCAGCTCCTGCCTCGAGCTGTACAAGTCCATGTTCTGCAACAGAGCTCTAAATTCACGCAGTTGGGAGCACTTTAATACACTACATTATGAACATTGAAATCAACACAAAGTGGCTTAATAACTCCTCTGGTGACACAGCCCGCTAAATTGATCATTCTGAACGCTTTACAATATCCATAATTATGCGAGTGGAATACAAGGTGCTGTGCGTCTGGTTGATGATCCTGGAATGACAGGTCTATAACAGCCTCCTCTCCTTGAGATAGTTGGAGACCCACATGCACATTGAGAAAAGCCATTACAAGCCCAGGGTGAAGCAGGTGTGTTTGCAGCACTTCACAGATGGCTGGGAGCGTCGTTAATGAGAGAATAGTAAACACCAGAAAACTTTTATCTTTGATGTGAGATTGTTTTACCAAGTACGCGGCCCTAACGTGTCAAAGCGGTGGCATGCGAGGTCAATTTGCACATATGATTTGATTGACCCTTGCTAACAAGGTCCTGCCAAGATGGTTTAGCACACAGTTTATAGGCTCGCTGTCGTACATTTTACTGGAGGGTATTTAAAGTCTTTAAATAACTAACCTACCAGTGTTTGAGAATATATCTCAAGTATATTCCAAGTATGGCAGCCCTCTTACCGAATCTTTATTAATTGTTTCCCATTAAAGCGGAACGTTTTGCAACACCTAGAGAAACATTATCCTCCCAGAGTGTGAGACTTCTTCCTTTTTTATTGTTGTGCTGAGATGCTGAAGTGAGATGATTAAAAGTGCATTACCTGGGCCTGGCGCTTCCTTGAATGAGCTATGCTAAATTTGTTGTTTTCTATGCTGTGATAAATTGGACTTCCGAAGACACGTTCAACACGCTTTGTTTTTCTGTCCTCAGTCATCACCTATTATTAAAGACAAATTTTCAATATCTCTCTGGGAGTCCAATTAAGGATTTACATTGTGACAGTATTTTTCACTTTAATTACTATACATGGTGCAAGCTTTGACGTACTTCCTTATTTATCAAACAACACAGTGGAACCCGAATTTATCAAGTAAAAGGATTGTTAGACGCTGTAATTGCGCCTTCCTTTTTAGCTTAAAAAAAAAAAAAAGGATTCAAAATCTGATGAACAATTGAATAATAGCTCAGCTGGAGAAGAACTAAACTCCCAAACTGTAAAGAATATTTGATATATAGCTCCTTGTGATATGTACCACTGATCATTGTGGGAGAAAATGAAATGAACGGAAGGGGATTAAATATTATTATTCCTAAATGCAGTAACTCAACAACTGCTGCCGTATTACACCACAGGCTTCTGAATCACAATAGGTTGTGGGACTTGGGAGAAAACGTATGGACACTGTTATAAATTTCACTGTACCTCATATTGAGCAACCAGCTGGAATCCCCTATGTAACTAGCAGTGTGGTAAAACATCAGCGGATGGCAGCATTCACAGAGATGCTTTGTGACCGCTGCACTTGACTGGCATGTAGTGTTTGACACTGGCATTCAGGGATTCACTCTTAATATTTAAAACCTAAATCCCTCATTGTTGGAGACAACTGCAATAGTGTTGAAGTTAAGTGGCTTCAAATTGAAATTTCCTGTGGGTTTGTAGCCTGCATATGGAGCCAATAAAAGTCCCGTGGCCCTGAATGAATGTTAATTTTTTTTTTTTTTTGTGGGTCTGCAGGGTAAGAGAAATGATGACAGTTTCTCTACTAAACATGCAGATATTCTTTGAATAATCATCTCATTTCTTGAAAAAAAAAATAGTATGGCAATCCTCTTTCAGTGATGGTTCCCTGGAAGCGAGGCCTGCAGTAGTTCAAAGCTACCCGTGGCATCCTGCTTAATGCCCAATTTTCATTCAGCATCTATACCAGCTCCTTTGTGTGACCCTGCAAATATCCTCTGGGCCTCTTCATTAGTCTATGGGGCCTGTGTGCAAAGGCTCTCCAGTTAATTTGCCCTGGCAGGACTGTTTCTTCCCCTACTGGAGATCAGCTCGAAAAAAAACCCTGGCCTTTTAATATTCATAGAGACATTTTTTTTTTTTTATCCATCTATATCTAAAACCATATGATATCTCTCTCTCTCTCTCCATTGATCTATCTATCTATATATAAAAATATATCTATCTATCTATCTAATATGGTTTCATATCATATGGTTTTGCTTTTTCCATTTTTTTTAAACACATTCTCCTCATCCATTTTAAGTGGTTCAGCGAATCTCTCACACCACTCATTGGCTTGTTTATTGCCAGCTTTTTGGTCTGATCTTGTCATGGGCTGGTGATGCGAGCGCCGTGGTGGGTTTTTTTTTTCCCCCTTCTTTTTTCTGCATTGTTTGGCCGACCACTTGCTGCTACAATTGACCTGCAAGTGGAGCTGATGACCAAGATGACTAACCCCTGGGGAGCCCAAGTCAGGGAAATCATGCGAGAGATGGAGAGAGACAGAGAGGGAGAGCAAGAGACCAAGACCAGCTCGCACAACACAGGCATGCAATCACACACAAACACACACTGTACTGAATTTCCACGGAGCTCTCAGTGGCTCGGCTCCTCGGTCGAAGCATTTGCGGCGAGGAGAGATGCCACATTTATGCAGCACAAGACAGTCATTTCTTTTGGGTTCAGGAGCTCCTAGTGTGATGCTGGCATGATGTGCCTGGCTCTGACAGGTGCTGCCATCCCAACAGCGCAGCTCGGCCACCAACCAGACAAGAGTTGTCTGCTCAAACCATGGAAGACCCAGAACCGTGCTGGGAGCGTGATCCCAACTTGGCACTGACCACAGCACCAATCACTGAAGCTGATTTAATTGTGTCACTCTTGGGGAAAGAGAAGCTGGTGAAAATAGAATTGAAAGGCATGGCTGCTCTACCACATTCCCACTCCGAATTTGAAACAAGGGATATTTATTGTTACTTTTTTTTTTAAAGTAAGACTTTAAAATATATCTGAGCTCCCAGTTCGGCCATTTTTCTTTTCCCAGTTTGTCGAGGCAGAGCATGTACTCCAATAGGTGTTGTGTGTTATTAGAGGTAGACAGGAAAACTGAGTGAACTGCATAGCAGACAAACTCTCACCAGGAAACATTTGGAAACATGTCTTCCTCCGCTGCAGGATTGTGAAGTTCCACATGGAAAACATTAAGCTTGATACAGAGTGAATAAGGACGGGCCAATAAATGTCAGGAATTTCGAAAAAGCAGGACCAAATCAAACAGGGTGGGGCCTCCATCACTTGCCTCCAATCCACTGTTGCATTCAATAAGAGAACGAGCATTCCTCACCACATCCCACCTTGCAGTTTGCTGTCTGCTCTGTAATTAGCTCAGGCGAGGTATTGTTTCCATGACAGCGAGAGGAAGCAAGAGGCAGACAAAACATAGACAGGGAAATAAAGAGAGAATGAGGAAAATATAGACCAGGTGGAAATTTTGGACACATCTGTAAAACAGTAATGAGACATTCACTGTTCACCATACTGATTCTCAGCGCCATTCCTCTCTACACTGAATGGAGAGCATGTCAGGCTTAAGCTGTATTAAAAAGGAGAGAGAGAGAGAGTGAGAGAGAGAGAAAGAGAGAGAGAGGGAGAGAGAAAATACCTTTAAAAGCAGTGTTGTGGGGCCATAAAGGGATCAGGTGATGGTGTGAGAAAGACACATTACAAATGCCATGTTGATGAGATTGAATGTGTCAGCTTTAATTTGAAGGACTTTGGCTTCGTGACTCAGGCTGCAGATGATCTGGTCTAAAGTTTTACTGGACGCTGTCCAAGGCTGTCTCCTTGGAAGAGTTACTGGGCCATGGGACTTTGTCCAGACACTCCAAGAAAGGCAGAGTGCACCCCAGCGCTTTCACATCGGCTCTATTTTGATTAGTTGCAAGGGTGGAAGCGCTCTGGTGTTTTATGATCAGATGTTAAATATCGGCACGGAATTTCTTGTTTTTATCATGATATGCAAGAGTTGGCTGTTCTTGATCACACTGGACAGTCTTTTGATCTCAGCATTAGACTGTAAATTTTTTTTGTTCCTTTTATGATTTAAAAAAACAAAACAAACGTTGCACGTTTTATCTTGCGTGTGATATTTTAAGCATGAAGTTCTTTTGGCTATTCAAGTGTTTCATTGGACAGAAGTTGTTAACAAATATTATTTTTTTTACCTTTGTCAGGCTCCAGACAGCCCTTTGCAGGAAGATCATGTCCCCCATCTGCTTCCCATTCAGACTAGTAATAAGATATATTCTAAGTTTACTTCTTATAGTTTAACTTTGAACAGTTCAGATAATAAAGTTGTACTTATGAAGTGGCCATTTTTCTGCTCATCCCTCAGCTCTGAGATTTACAGGGGGTAGAATCGTCAGAGTGAAATCATAGGTCTACAGATGTTTTCAAGATGTTTTTTCTGTCAGTTGCAGATTATCCCCTGTAGCAAAATCTCATTAAAGTGCAATTTACAGAGCTGCACTGATGTTGCCATCAACCAAAATTAAAGGCATTAATTTTTCAAGAAGTTCACCGAAGTCCTCACAATAAATGATGTAGCACTTTGTAAGAATGATTTGCCAAAGTATTATTTTGGGGGAAGAAATTAACTCACATTAACGGAGCGAGGGGATTGGACATAGGCTGCAAAAAAGATGTGCAAATGTGGCCATTTAGTCAGAGCGTGTCGGTACGGAGACATGCATATTAAGGCTACCATGCTGGGACAGATGAGGGAAGAGGGAAATATGAAACCCTGATGGAGGTTATGACACAGACACATAGAGAGACGTGTACACTGGAGGGCTAAGGCGCCCACTCTTCTGTACTCAGTGCTGCTGCTGAATGCAGGAGGATTAAAAACAGGCAAAACTTGAGTGCAGTTTGGTACAAGCGATGAATATTCCATTCTCCTGAAGTGTGGCAAATTTAAAGCAGCATTAAATGTTTTGCCTTATTACAAATTTGCTCATATTGCTTATATTAAAAAAATAAATAAATATATATATAAAATTTTTTTATATGAAAAGTGAATGTTTAATTTATTAAAAGTGCTCTTCATATTGATGGGCTTCTGGGACACTGGCTTCTTGCAACACAGTCACAGATAAAGTGAGCAGCAAGCTGATATTTCACACGTGTTTTCTGTTCTTGTTCAATGTAGTTTAATTTACAATATATTACTTAATAAAATTCTTCCTAAATATAATTTTACATGAATAGTTTGCTATAAAGAAAAAAAAAGAAAAAAAAGAAAAGGTAGCTAAATGAAAAACAACAGCAACAAAAAAACAGTTTGTAAATGTAAAATTGTCAAAATCCCAGTGAAATGTTATCTTTATAGTCAGCCATTCAACGCTTTTAAAATAACACCCCAATAATAATAAGCTTAATATTTATACTACTAGTTCTACTACAAATAATAATAATGATTAAAAAAACAACAACAATAATAATAGTGATAATGATGCGTATTTCATTGCATATCTAACGAACCTCACTGCCATCGTTTATTTCAATGACTTCCATCGCAGAAATTGCGTTTACCCCGTTTGGATTTGAATATGACGCCATGCCCTTTATAAATCATAAGTGATCACTAAATGGACATGGGCCTGGGAAGTGCAGCGCCATCATTAATGTACATTAAAATTAATGCCATGGAATGGTCTCTAAGCTGCGGAAAGAGCACTGCTTGTCCCTGCAACACTTCTGGAAGCTGCAGGGATGTGATTTATAGTAATGTGGATGTACTCCTGCAGACCAAGTCGAACACATAAGAAGTAGAGCATAATTCTGTATAGTCCTGTGATTTATGTTGGTATTTATGATTCGGAAACGGGGCAATTAACATCCATAGACTGGTTGTGTGAATAAATACAGTTCTGCATAAAGCCAATAGGCCTGTGCAACTCAGCAAAATAACCACACTTAATCAAAGTCACTTTGAATTATAATTATTATTATTTTGATTTCTCTTTCACTGAAAAGTGAAAACTTTTTATTCTCTAAACATTATTTACTCCAAAGTTAAAAGTCTTTCTCGGTGAAACAATTTAAGGCGGATATAGGTTTAATTAAGTTAACTCATGAAAAAGATGTCACAGCATGCCGCAACCAGCCTGACCGCTGCACATAATGTAGGCTAAAGAGCAAAAGCATGGGCTTTCTTATAGCTGACGGTCTCTGAGGCACTTGTTTTTGTCCTCAGCTCACACCGTTGGGGCGTCGTGCCAAAGCATATCAACTAAATATCAAAGACGCGAAGTGTCGGATCCTTCCACTCTGCATTTTTACCTTATTTCATCCAATCCCACCTGCTGTCGCGGGTTAAGTTATTTAAATGCAGCTACTATTGGGAGGCTGCACACGCATGCACGCTCAAAATGCCATTGTCTTTTTTTTTTCTCTCTCTCTCTTTTTTTTTTCGTTTCATCCTCAAATACGGAAATCATTTGCAAGGAAATTATAGGCCTCGCGAGGGCAGGTCTTTTGCATACTAATTTTGTTAGACTTACCTCCCGTGGTCAGTGTTGGATGTGACCATTAGTGAGAGCGCTAGAATTTATTTTATTCCACTGAAAGAGCGTGTTTAGAGTAATGTGGCGCAGACACCTTATGCCAGCTTTAAGACAAATGGCTGGGAGGACCTCTTTGTCTGCTCCTGGACTCCGGCCTGCAGAAGGTATGCCTCAGGAGTGTTTTGAGTGGCGACTTAAAGCGAATTAAGGCAAACACGTGTCCTTTGTGCAGGCACAGTGACCTCCTGAATATGAGACTCTTTTATTTTCTCATACAATAATTAACCTCGTATAACTGGATATCTCTCCATCACCATTCGTTTATCTTCTGACCTTTTTATTTCTGCAGCCCCACCCAGCTTTACACCCTCCTCCGTGCGTGATAGAATTACACTGGCCTGTATTTCTTCTCAAATTATGTGGACCCAACAGACAGATTTTTTTTAAAAGGTGAAAGGAAATATTTTTAACAACCTCGAAAATAAACACTTATCCAGCTTTGGGATTTGTAAAGAAAAAAAAAAGGTTGCGGTGTGAAGCTGAGGCAGGAGAGATTTTACCGTTGGCTACTTTGGGGGGTTGGTGCGTTTGAATGGCAGGAAAGGGGAGGGAGGGGAAAGGCTTCAAAAGCTGCTTACCAGCAGGTGGCGGCAGCATAACGTTTGAGCAGCCCCACCCCTTCAGCTTCTGGGTTGTGGACTTTCTGGTAATATTGACAGGTGTTTTATTCTGTAGCTCAAGAGAAATTAAAACTGCCAAGTTGTCAGCAAATACGATGTTATTGATCAGTGATGAGTGAAATTCAAAGCTGTTGTCTGGACGGATTTTTAGCTCATATTTAAAACAAAAAAAAACAAAACAAAACACTGGCCTGGGGTCAGCAACGGCCATATCTGACTTCTTGTCTCATATTACTAATTTGACAGGACGATTTTTTTTATTTTATTATTATTGTGTTTTGCTTGTTGACCAAATAGAAACAAAAGCTCTAGCAGACACCTGGCTGGACATGATAGTCATCAAGGTCCTTTGTGAGTGCTTATCCTCAGTGGTCAGGTCCCTTTTGTGGTGGGAGTCATTCAGAAGATGAATCACATGATGCATTTTTAATTTCCCTGCCGTGGCCCTAGTCCAGGACTCGGTGGGTCACATGGAAATGAGCGCTAGACAGGCCAGCGACATCAGCCGACGAGGGCTGCAGCACTTAAGACATGATGTACGACGGTCATTACCAGAGGCAGGTCAGGAGGGAGTCCAGGTCATTCTTGTGACCAAAGAGAAACAGCAGAGGAGGCAGAAAGTGTCTGGCCAGTTTAGAAAATGTCCCATCTCCTCAGACTTTCCCCAGGAATGCACGCAGGGCCCCTGATGGGTGAATGCTCCCTCAAGACAGCAAGGGATTATTACCCATCCTCACCTCTGCTCTTTGTTCTTGTACAGTATATGGCTGATGCACATGGCATGCTCTCTCTCTCTCTCCCTCTCTGAGTTGCATCACAAATAATGGCTTGACATATGTGCTACTTATCAACACGTCTGCAGACAAGTTGGCAAGTCACACATCTATTTTAGTTTTGAGGTCGGCTGATTAGCAGTGCACATACAGGATTGAGCACATGTGTCACTTGCACTCTTTGTGTTTGGCGCGGTGAAACTCCAGCACAGTAGAAGCTCGGGCTAATTACCAAACGTCTGACGGCCTTTTCTTTTTCCTCCCTTTGATTGAAACTTTGACTTTTGCCTCCCGAGTGGCGTCGTGAAATGCTTCTCCTTTTGTGAACGCGCTTCTGGGTGGTGCGCTGTGCCACCAGGCCGCTATGCGGGAGCCTCAGTGTTGTGTATCTGGTGTCACAATATTTTGGGTGTCAGAAAGAGCAAACAGATTTAGAGCAAAGCAAGGTGTGAATATCGCCGCATGTATCTCTTCTGAGAGATTTCGTAGCTTCCTTATTATAAGGACAGGGTTATTCAAAATTAAACAAAAGTGGCTGACAAGTGGAAAGTTAATTGCATTCAAAGCCGAGCTCAAAACTCGCATCTCTAACGCAAAGAGAGGACAGCGTGTCAAGGAGATTAAGGAGAGAAAAAGGGGAGAAAAAAAAAATGAAAGGAAATAACCAAAATGAAATAATGTGCTGGACCACCTCTTGAGCGAGTACAAGCGTGGCATCTGTGTCAGATGTTGTTAATTAACGTCAGTATGTTCCTCGCTGGCACTTGGCTTTCTGTCCTTCGTGCAGGGCATTTCCTAGAGTAGAAGTGCTTGTGGGGAACAAATGTGTGTGTGTGTGTGTTGAGGTTAGGGCAGGGGGGCTGAGGGGTTAGAAACAGCAGTGGTAGGGGGTGTTAATCCCACTCATTATAATTCTAGTCTGTGGCCTGTCTTGGGAAAGGGACTACAGGGGCCTACTGCTGTATCTTATCAATATGTATTCCTCCCTTTTCACCTCTCCAAGTGGCCGCTGACTGCACGGTGGCTAGCTAGCCTCTTTCACTATCTATGTGGATTATGTGTAAATATTTAATTGTTTCTTATACCGTCTCGCTCTTTCTTGACCAAAACCAAATTTGTGTACACCCCTTGGCTCTTCTCTCTGTGAATTTTGTGTGTTGTTGTCGTGTCTTAAGCAGGAGTAATGACAAACACACAATCCTAAATAAATTCATAACCCATCTAATCATAAAGTTACCCTCAAATCTCTTTTTTCCTCTGCCCTTGAAGTCAGAAGAGCACACCACAATGCCACGATGAATAAAAGCAGCATATGGCACATTACTAATGTGGGAATTGACCTTTCATGCCACATACTGTATGCGTGGAGTGAACACCTGCTTTGACTATACGTGATGCTGAATATGTGTAAGGTAGCTAACAGCAGGCGAAGGAAGCAACATTATTATAAAATAGCCGTACAGACAAATAAAATTCAGCAGCGTGTTGGGAGGAAAAAGACAGCACAAGCCAAAACATGCACTGTTTTGAATAATGTAGACCAAATCCACCAAAAGCTTACCTAATGCCACCAAATGCGCATTTCATAAACTGGATAACAAGAATTGCTCATAGTTTCCCTTCCCAGTGTCGTGGGGTTTTTTTGGTGTTATTTTTGCAACACAATGAACCCTATGTCAAGTTTTTTTTTTATACATTTTGTTATGTCTTTGGGGAAATCAAAGACTTTAAAGACAGTAAATTATTTTTAATGCTTGCACAAAAATAATAGGCCATTTCCTAAATGATGTGCCATGCTGGCGCCTGGGATCATCAGGATGCCAGTTTTGCCTCCCTGTTGATCGGCTAATTTGAGAAAGAGCGCACCTGGTGTGTCTTATTGCGTGCACAAGTGCCGAGAAATGGCACTCTATCTACTGGGTTTGGTTATTTCCATGCAGAGCAGAGGTACTGACAATGTTAGCATTAACGGCTCATTAAAATGAAGAAGGATGAAGTCATTGCCACAAGAAAGAAGAAAGAAAAAAAAACAACAACCCAAAAACAAAGTTGTTGCACCTTGCTAAATGGGAGACTGAAGTGGAAATGAGGTAAAGAGGAAGTGGAGCTTTCAAAATGGCCACCACATCCTGTAATGACCAGTGTTCAGCTTTTATAAGCCCTCCACTGAGTAGGGTCTCAGATTAATGTAGACAGGAGCGTGACAGCAGTGTTCTGAATGGACTGCTGTAGGGAGCCCACTGGGGCTTGTTTCAGACAGCACACGCCTGATGGTAAAAGTGAAATGGCTGCGACATGCAGATGGTAGAAGCATCTACAACTGTCCCATATCCAAGAAAAGCTCTAAAACCTTTAAGAGGACTACAGTGGGTGATGGTTATAGCTCTGACTATTGAAGTATATGTGCTGTTTATCACTTTCACCTGCCTTGCTTGGAGTGCTGGGATGTCTAGCCAGCAACTGCTTCCAGGGGAGCGTTTGGAGCTTATCTTTTCAACAGGTTTTCGCGTTGCTGTGGACAGCAAATCAGGGCAGGCTCAGCCAAGGAGTAGAGCACAGTTTGGGGTGGTGCCACACCTCAGCACTAATTTCAGGGTTAGCAGAACGCCCAACAGGAGAACAGAATTGCCATGGCAACGGTTAACAGCTAAAAGCACTGTCTACAGTCTGATAGGGGCCCCAAATAATCAGTCATCATGACAAACAGCCGATTATAGCAGTCTTTCTCAACACGCAGGGTCTCAGCAACAGCTAAATCTGTGATTTAGCTATAACATAACTATATGCAGTGGCGTTTGCTATACGTGCATTTTAAATCCCCATGTGCTCAAGATGGGATTTTGTAGCAAAATTTGCTATTAATCTAAAATTAATAGCACAAGGACAAGAGCTTTATCCATTTGTCTTTAATACTTTTTTTTTTTTTTATCAGACGCACTCTGTAATAAAAAACCCATTACAAATGCTTCCAAACCAAACCAGGCATATTTACTCACTCCACTCCTGAACTCGATGTTGAAATTATAATTTTTTTTCCTGCACGAGCGATATAAAACGCGAATGAAAAGCATGAGAGTAGATGGCAAATCGGAGAGAGGGTGTGATAGTCAGTCAGGGGCAACCACAATATACTTTCCATCAGGATCTAGTCAATTTATCAGCAGAGAGATGTTATTAGCTTCCAGATAGCTTCAGCAAAAGCATGTAGGTATTTTCCTCCCCATCAGTCTCCTTTTATATTTTTAGATGTTCTTTATGTGAGTACAATGGCCTCAATATCAAGCATTTTAAATGATGCTTGAAATACCAGTCACTTGACTTTGATGTCACAGGCAATTAAATCCAACCTTACCCCTTTCCACCGTTAATAACAGCAATCTCGCCCGACCTAGTGCCTAATTAATATGTGCTATTTGTCACTTTGCCTTGACACATGTATATCAAAGTGGGGGTGGGGAGAGAGGCCTGGAGGGGTGAAGAGGTGGCTTCATAGGGGAGAGTGGGAGGTGGCGGGCAGTGGTGAAAGAGTGGTATGCTGAGCTTTCATTAGGTGGCAAGGTACCGCTTCTCCTCTCTCCATCTTCTCGCTGCTAAGTGAAAGGCAGGTGTACCGTCATTTGATTTCATAAGGGGGGGGGGAAGGACATTTAGTGTGGGAAAGACACTTCACAAAATGAGAGGACAAAAAGGCAGGAGGTGACGAAAATATTTGGCCACAAAGAAGAAGAAATAATGATAAAAACGACAAGCGCTGTGAACGCAGCCATGATTTATTCCTCTGCTTCTGATGGTGATTATTTTGCATGTAATGACACATTTTCACATGGTGGATGCTTAATTTTGGAATGAAAATCTTCATATTGTTTATTTGTACGTAATTTTGTGCCTTTTAGGATATCATCATCCTTCACTGGAGTTTGACTGTGGCAAAGTGGTGCTTATAATTAGGCATGTGTTTGTTTGTGTATGTGCATGCATGTGTATTGTGCATGTGTACATGCCTTGTCATTGCCAGTTTTCACTATGGCTCGGCGGGTGGTAGGGCAGCACTGCAACGCTGCAATGAAATCAATGATCCATGGTTCTTTAGATGTGACCAACAAACTAAGTTGTCATCTAGCTCTAAAACAAAAGGGTTGATGGGGAGAAAACGGAAAAGGAAAAAACAAAAGAAGTCAGCGCACCAACGCCGCTAAGATTGCAACATCGCGAATGTGCAGGGTATCATGCCAGTGCAGTTCTCAGTGGGGTCAGTAGACAAACACCAAAAAAAACAAAAAAAAACCATCTACATTGTACATCTCTCTTTCTAAGCCCCCCACCACATCCATCCTCCCCTCACTTTCCGCCTGAAACCCTCTGCCAAATGCTGCCAGACTCTCACATCTGTGCCGAAAATGAATTGTATCCCAGAGCCCTCTGAGTCAAGGATTCACTTGTAAAGAATGCAGTTTTATTGGATGAACAGACTAATGTACCATGCAATGTAGTTGCACTAGCATTTTATGCCACATTGAAAGAGTCAATTAATTTGCATAATTTAAACGAGCATGTACTGCCACTTTGAAGGCATGGATAGGCAACTTGGCTAGTCATGTCAGCCCTTCCATTTCTGATAAATTAATCATTCTCGCCATACAATTAATTACATTTATGACAATTTGAACCTTTGTCCCACCCACCGGCCTGACAATTTTACAACCAGGCTGCAATATCAGAGCATCCTGATGAAACCCCGGTGATTTAGTGAACACCTTAACAGAGAGCCTATGCCTAGGGCTGAATAAAATTAATATTTTGTTTCCCATCTGGTGGAATCAGCAGAATTAATGAGGGAAGGAGGCCCGTAGCTACGCAGAATCCAGGGATCAATCTGCCTCTCTCCGCTGGTTGCTACTCTTTGCTGGAGGTGTGTGTGTGAAGCCGGGGGCGTGGGGGGAGATATCGGAGGCGGGTGAGATGGAAGGAAGATAGCGCGTTGTGCACTTCCATAGTTTGAGCATTCACCCACAATGCACTATGGTGATCACTACTGTAAATGAGTGATTACAGCAGTGCCAGTCACTCCTCCTTGCATCCTTGACAGTCAGCACAGTTCCTTACCCACCACCACCCTACTGATTAATTTCCAGTTGTGGCTGCCCGTCAGTCTGTCTTTGCCTTTGACACTTGTTTACAGCCTCTAATTGAATTGCAGTAGGGCAAATGTCTATGAGCTCGCTGGCGTGGAGCGCTGGCAATAAAGTGACTACGTTCTGTGGCAGAGCGAGACTAGTTTAGTGGGAAAAGCTCTGCATCCGGGCTGCGTGTGGTTCTTGTCGCCATGGGAATGGCTGGGAGTCAGAGGGGTTTTTGATGCTGTCACAACAGAAACAAGGGATTTGCAAACTCCCTTGTTTTGGGATATTTTACATTGCGGATTCCTCTAGACTTTAGCAGATCATTATAAAAAAAAAAAAACAAGATTTCTTAGTTTTTTCAACGTTTCCTAAACTGAAGATTTATTTCTGTTGTTTTTGAAATTCCTAGAATGTGATTTAAAAGGTTAGTTTTGGCCATTAAACTTGTTGGGGTCTTTTGCATTAAAATGATTTTGAGGCTTTCAAAGCAGACGAGGGACATTTAGGAGTCTAATTGCAATGGAGATTAATTTTTTTCTTGAGTTGTTAAGGTTTTAATACAGTTGCGACAAGTAGGGAGGATTTTATGCACACATTTAATGCTCAGGATTGATTACAAATCATTTTTTAGGTTAGGATTTTATTATCTTTTTGATTCTGTGGGATTTTGATGCTGCCAAAATGGGAAGTCTTGGAAATTTTGTACTGTTTATTTAAGTTATTGTACCGTGATTGTGCAGAGATTTTATACCGCTTTTAAATCTTATAGCCTAAAAGAAGTAACACTAGTACCACACTGTGCAGTTCAGCTTATATTAACTATTGCTGTATTATCATTCCTCACAGCATAATCAGGATGTGTTTTAAACATATGATACTAGCATTATTAATGAAGAAATCGTAGCAACCTATGTGACCCCCTTTGATGTTGGGAAAAATAAAAAAAATAAAATAAACAGTTGAATGAAAAATGTAAATGACAGAGCACATATGCAAAATAACACCACCCAAACATTTTTTTTTAGACACCGGACACGATGGATAAAAAACCTTTTCAAAAGTTTTTTGTCATCCTGGAAACGCGTCCAGACAACCCATTAAACACTTTCCCCATTTTTCAAATGTTTTCAGTTCATTGCAGCTGTACACGTCCGCTGTTACACTCATCTGTAAGAAGAAATAAGACAACACGTGTTCATTTCATGTATTCATTCATTGTCGCTGGACTACAATGAACATTTTAGTCATCCATTTACCAGAGATGGCAAAGAAAGAGAGACAGAGAAAGCACTTGTATGACAGAATAGGCACTCCCACAGTGTCATCCAATCTGGGCACCCCATTACCTCCTTCTCTTGCCCTGTGTGTGTCTGTGTGTGTTTATGCATATGTGTGTGTATGTGTTTGTGTGTGTGTGTGTGTGAACCAGCCCCCCCTGTCTGCATTGCTTGCTCCATGCAGCGTTTTGCCGCCTAGAGAAGGTGCTAGTCGTCTCTTTGAAGTATCACTTCAATTACAGGGTTTAACCCCACAGGTCAGCCCTTGATTATTTACACAAAGCTGGTGTAATTCTGCTGGAAAGACTCGCCTTTGCCATGAATACAAAGCCAGGCTTCACTCTAATGGAGTGAATTTCACATCAACACTCGTCCTGTTTTGACCTGCATCTGATAGGGTTAGTACGTGTGACAGAAGTAACGCGTCGTCTTGTAAAGCGCAGACACGCATATGCAAAGTGGGGGAATATGACAGGGATGCTTCAAACCAAGCATCTGGTAAAGGTGAGATTTAATATGTTCTTGTACCCATTTGAAATCTTTTCTGTTTGGCATTAAATGTTTTTTTTTTTTTCTGTGTTGTTCTGATGGTTACAAGCAACATGAGGTTATCAAAATGTGCCTCAATGATGTTTTTTTTCCCCTCTGTCTTTTTGTTTTAGCTACGCTGAAAGCTCGGTGGCGTGTTTCATCTGCTTGGCTTGCCTGATAAATTGGGGCCATGTAAAAACTGATCTTGCCAAAAATGGCATTGAATAATAGATTGTTTTGTTGATCAGGTTGCTGTTTACTTACCCTTTTAAATCCCTATTCTGTCTCCTCTCAGCTGGTGGCCTTCAATTGACTTCTTGTTATTTTTTCATGAAGTGAAGAGAGCGCAATACCAAGTGCTGCTATCACTCCTTCTTAAATAATATAAACAAGAGAACAACAAAAAAGGTAAAGTCTAAGTCATCTTCCCTGTTAGTTCATTTCAGCCTAGATGGCCCTCGTTCGCTGGAGCATGATGCGTGCAATGAAAATACGAGGGTCCTCGTCTCTCCGTGTCCCCGTGTGCACCACCCCCATAAAAGTTGCAACTGCCAGCTCAGGTGGAAAAATGTTGCAGAGTAAAAGATGTATTCAATAAATAGAGAGGGACAGCATGGGGCCTGGGGAAAGTGTGCATGAGACGGAGGTTTGGAGAGTGGAATAATGGAAGAGAGGGTAGATGGGGCATGAGTGTACATTAAACAGCGGTGCTTGACGCCTGTGAAAGAAAGCATACCGCTGGGAATATAACTCTTAACTAGTATTGTCTCCTTTCAATTTAAAGGAAGAACAAGAGCTGTCATCTATATAATTCTTTCTTTTCAAAGGTGGTTATCAACATTCATTACTATACATTATATCCCTAATTAGAATATCAGCATTAAAACGTATGTTATGTGCCCCAGGATATTTAAGCACATCAGTATATATATAGCTACAGAGTTGCTCAGGCTGTTTTTATGACCACAATAATGCTTTAAGCAAAATATAAAAGAAGAAAAAGGGGGAAAATGTATCAGCGCAGAATGAAATGTAGCTCATCAGACACTACAACCTGTTTTTTTAATCTTAGACTAATATAAAGAATATATAAATACACTATGTTAATATACTGTGTGTTTGCTTATAGCTGAGGTCATTACTACACACATAAAACATTTAGGGGCTAGGGACTGGGGGTGGTTTTGTAAAGCATTAGAAAAAGCTGGTGGAACATTTCAAAAGTAATTTTGTTAATTGGCAACACTGGTGTAAGATTGGGTATAAATATTCCAGCGAGTATGAGTATCTTATATGTAAGGGAAGAGGGGGTGGGGATTCCATCACAAAGGAAAAGACTTTGTTAAGAAATAGTTCGCGTTTCTAAAATGTAAAATCGAAAACAATTTGGGGATCTTATCACCTGTGGAACATGATATAATACGTTAAAGAAAATGAAGAAAAATTCTTGTAGCCTACTCAAGGAACATTACTGAAAACCAATGTGTAATGGCTGTGGTCCTAGGACCCTCAGTCAGTGCTGCAATAAAAACAGACATGATTCGGTAGTGGAAATCACTGCATGGGCTCAGGAACACTTTATAAAAACCATTTTCAGTGAACACAGGTCATAACTGCATCAACGAACTGCAAGTTAAAATTCTACCATGCGCGGAAAGTAACCATATATAAACAAGACCCAGAAACACAACCACCTTCTGGCCCTGAGCTTATTTTAGACCAGCTATGGCAAATTGGAAATCTGCCCTGTGGTGTGACAAGTCAGAATCTGAAACTCTTTGAAAATGACTGGCATCACATCCTCCTCCCCAACCTCTGCTATCATCTTTTCCATGTATTGGCTTCATGTATTCTTATTTCAGAGCTGGGCTTAACTTAAACACAAGTATATGTGATTTTGCTGCTTTGATGGCATCACGATTCACAAGAGCAACAGCACCTGCATAAGAAAGGGACAATTTGGTTTGAAATCATGATACCATGGGTTTCTTGTACATCAAAATTAAGATGAACAATATATAGAGGTGTGGGAGTGGGTCAGAGTAGTTAGTAGTCTAAAACTCAGAAAACACCCAGGAAGCAATAAATATTCAGCACAATGGTGATGGTAAACATCTGCCCAAAATACTCTTGAAACTCTTATTCACATTCTTTATTAATCAAATCGCTTATTAATACCACTAAAATGTGTGGCACTATGCTCGTCGTGGCCAGTATTCATAGTACAAATGCTAACAGCCTTCTCTCTTTTAAGGCCTACATCTCCATTCACAATACTTGTATGCATTGCTCCAGTTGAGTGATTATATACCACTATACTTCCAATGCAGCTGAAATATTGTACAAGGGGTTATACTGTATAGGGGTTGACTTTCTAGATCAGAACAGGAGGACTGCACTGCAGGGATTGCATACCTTCTTACTTTCAACCTTGATGGTTTATAACTTCACATCATAAAGGGAGGGGTGCTGCCATCTGCTGGTTCTCTAGACGCAGCTAGTGCAGGCTATGTAACATCTTACATAGCAGTTAGCTGACATTGTACTGGTGGTGGGCAATGTAACCTCAAAATTTTATAAAGATATTTCACGGAAATTTGCAACAAATTTTATTCCTGACAATAGAGAAAAAACAATGGTGAACAATGACTTATCGCTAATTGCAGCTTGCAAACAGCAGCATTTGTTAGTGGAAACAAAGCAAACAGCTACTGTCGTTGATGACAGATTCTCAGCCTGTACTATTTTTGCTGCTACCTGTGGTCTTCACATGTACTATATTCACATATTCTCCATTTCTTTTGGTCAGGCAAATGTATGTTACAGCGCTCCTTGGCTAGCACGCTTGTGCTACACTGCATGGTGCAAACAATAGAGAAAAAAAAAGGGTTTCACAGGGCAGTGCAGGGCATGGCGTTTTTTAAAGTTATTGTTAAACTATAAAGCTCTAAAAAACAAAATGAAATATTTGAATTTGTTACATTAAAAAAATGTTAGATGTAACTTCAGTCAGGCTATTAAATCAGCTACTTAAATCAGCCTTTCACCACCATCATGCATCGGTAATTTCAATCCACCCTTGTTTCTACCTAACAACATACATGTATGGTCAAACGCACTGTTGAGTGCAAATAGCGATTGTTTCATCAATGCTCGGAAAACACATCAAGACCTGCTAGCATCTCCTTCTCACATGGCTTCATAGCTTGGTTGTACTCAACAGTGCGTTTGATCATATGTTGTTTAGTAGAAACCCTTTTTTGTGTATATTTTGCAAAGTATTGTGATTTTTTTAAGACTCCTCTGGAATAGCTAAATCCTCACCAGAGGCCAACACTCGGCTCTTACTGTCAGACATGTCTGTCTCACTGTTGTGTATGCTAAGGAGCATAAACACATGGCGTTGCTCTATCATTGATCTAATAATATAACATGTTTATATGATGTGCTTGCTCATAGGGGGTCATATGATTGTTGGGTTTTTCACTGTATGTATTATTGTAGGGCCTACCTTACAATGTAAAGCGCCTTGAGGCGACTGATGTTGTGATTTGGCGCTATATAAATAAAATTGAATTGAATTGAATTGAATTGATGTAAAAATTTATAGAAGGATTGCTATATGATATGACAGAGTCCTACATGGTACACTAATTTATTATTTCTTTAATTAGCTAATAGTCTAGTATTTCTGGCACCAGCTAGAGACGGCAACAATTATCTAATATATAATTCAATTTATACATCTAGTATAATAATACTATATCTACTAGGTATTACATTGTGGCTTTTTAGGAAAAGACTAGCTGATAAACTGGCCTGCCTCCGTATCAGACCTATCAAACAAACAAAACAGAACGAACAATCCCTCAAAAATCTAATCAAATGAACATCGGAGAAGGGCGCGTGATGCCAAAGAATGGTTGCTTGAGTTAAGATTTATAAAGCTGTAGGAACATATGAGTCAAAGAAGGCTGAAAACCACTGATATAAATACATACAGTGTGTGGCTTTAAGAAGACAATGGCTTCCTTGATGGCACTTGAACCCATAAGAGAGCATCTGCCTGCCTTCATGTTTCACAATGAGGCTCATTACAAAGAATATTTGGGTCTTGATGAAAGATTTTCGTTGATGTCAATCCATCAAGCTGATACATACCTGTCAAAAAAAGAACAGAAATGTGCCATTGTAGTCATGTGGTCGTCACAAGATTCGACGCTGCGCGGCTGGTGATGGAGCTGTGATGGGGCTATGAGTGACAGCCGGTCGCTTGATTGTCAGCTCAGCCCTCCCATGACCTCCAATGAGTCTGTTTGTAAGCCACACATACAGTTACATGGTGTCCTACCAGTGAAGGATTTCACACAAAGCACAAATGATTCAGCTGCTATGCGGAGACGGCAGTGTGACTGCAACTACTAGAAAATGACAATCATTATATTCTTTTATCCAAGTTCCTGATGTACACACTGAGAAACTCAAGCAGTGTCATTGAATTTAATTTTAATGTGGTTTGATTGACTAAAATAGCATAAAGAGCAGTTTTAGAAATGCCTGCTCTTGTGCAAACTATTATCCCTGCAACAATCGCAACAGTAGATGGACACAAATTTTCTCCAACCTCTCTTAATTTGAAAAATATAAACATCTGGCTCTCTGTGGTTTAAAAAAAAGAAAAGAAGAAAAAGCAAACCAGTTGGTATGCTTCAGAGCTGAAACCCCACAATGCCCTGATGGCTTGTCTTTGTGCCACAGAAGCACATTCATTACCTCCTTCTGTCTATTTTAGACAAGGCATCAATTTGAAGATGTGAGGTGTCACGGTGTGGAAAATGTTGCATTTTCCTTGTCAGCCAAGCCTATGTTTCTCTTTCTATGGCCCGGATAAAAGGAGTGGCCTCGGCATGCATCTCTGCCATCTTTCCATTCCCCACGGAGATATTTGAGTGCGAGATGAGTCTCCCTCCATGCTGTGTACACACAGAGAAAAGAGAATTGGTGCAGATGCATACTTAGGACGAATAGCAAGTTTTTCCTCACCAATACAACCAGAGCAAAAGTATTCAATTTACGACATCTGCTTCACTTCAATAATTCAACGCATTTGAATGTTTTATAAGTAAACTATGTAATCTTTAGAAGGAAGGAAGTGGTGTTGTACTGGAAGCTGTCTTCGCTGTTGTCTTTCATAAACAAGGATGGCATAATGTATGTCTTAACCCTTCTTGAATTGATGATTTAGCTTGAAATGCTCTATGTTCTTTAGATTTGACTGATTTGGGCTTTGATGAAACTGAATCGTGACAATTTCTCGCTGCATTATAGCTGTTGTCATTCCAGCCTGAAGACAACAGCCTAATAGGATCAAAAATGAGGCAACAATGATTTCAGCCATACAGCCTTGCTTTATTAACATGCCTTTATCTCTGATATCATCAAAAGGCTATCATCAACTAAAAGTTAACAGCATAAACCCTGAGCTCCTCTATCTCCTGAATGCGACGCACCATCATTTGCTGGTTTTTTTCTGCCCCCGTGACTGATTATCATTACCTTTTCTTGCAAATACCATGCTCATTACGTTAGTGTACAGCCAAAACATTAGTAGAGGGAGCCTATCTCTCTCCCATGAAGGGAGAGGAGAGGAAGAGCTATGGAGGCAGATTTTCCCCTAGCCTCAGCAGCCAGCCCTGGCGCACTTGGCTATTAACCACAATGAACATGGGCTTTGTTATTAACATCTGTTCATCAGGGATCGGGCCCAGGCCTAATCACCCCTCACACCTTCTGTTTCTGCACAAGAAGAGAGGCAATCAAGGGCATCATTTGGCAGCTGGCTGGAACTACTAATGCTTTTCTCCTGCTCTGCTCTGCCTCCCCCCCCCCTCTCCTTTCATTGCCTTTTCTCTTTTCACTGCCATCATTTTTTCCTCTCTTTTCTGCCCTTATCCTCAAAAAATGTCTCTTTCCCCTCTTATGGGATTATGTTATTTGAGAAGAACACACACATACAGACAGACGTGAAACACATAGAGAAACAACATGGACACGCACACACCCACCAGCAGACAGAGGCAGAGAGTGAACCTTTGATAGCAGTGAGATGGTAGATTTACTGATGGCCGTAACAGTCCGGCGCCATGGGTGGTTCACATGAACTCAACCTCATCTCAGTCTCTCCGGTCCGCTCCTCCCACTGTATCGCAGGCAGATGTTCACAGGTTCATATAAGCCCCTGAAACAACATTCAGACCGGGTGTGAGAGAAAAGACAGTCACAGGAAAAGATAGAAAGCTGTGAGAACCAACATTGGCAAGAAAGTAAGAGATAATAGCAAGACTGACAGATTACCAGTGGGAGATACTATATGTCAAAAAAACAAAAACAAAAAACCCTCACTACTACAGATTCACTCACAGTGCAGAAATAGTTCTTTTGAAGGTTATGTTGGTGTTAAAATATGTGACACTCATATCCATCTAGAGATGTGAGCTATTATTTGGAGGTTTTTCATTCCTTTCATTTTTTTTGGAAGTTTCTGGCGCTCGATGCATGTTTGTCTGTGTCAGTTCTGTTGTGACCATATGATATGTGTTTTTCTGCTGCGATTTATGCCAGAAATTTCAGCATTTGTTGTCATCGGATTAATCCCTTTGTCAGCCCTGGCCTCTTGAACACATTGTGTCTCCTTCTGTTACCCACAGGAAGGAAGGACTGGGGCATCTGTGTTTGGGTTGGCTATGTCTAAATCAGCACTCCTTGTCCTATCGTGGTAAAGACATAGACACACACACACACACATACACGCACGCACACAAACATACACCCCCTTCCCTCTCTCTCTCTCTTTTCCAGTCTCTGAATGTCTGTTTCTAGCCGAGAACAACATGTCCTCTTCTGTCTCAGTAGTGGGGCTTCTCAACACAAAGCCCTTTTCATGTGTGGATGTGGGTCTGTGATGGCTGTCACATTTTGGCTAAGTTCTCTGGGGCTGTCAGCTTGATATTATGTTTACCAGGATGCTGCTGTCACTCAGAAAAGTTGCTATTACTGACAGTGCTATTACTTCCTTGCAGTATTTTTTGACTGTTAAAGGGTTCAGTGTACCCAGAGCACTGAGATGGGTATGATCCATGGCTAGATACATGCACATGGTTAGATACTATGTTTAAATCAGCTCTAACCCAATATATACTGTTAGTTTCAAATCAGGCCAGTATAAACTGCCAAGCTTGACATTCAAAACCCTTTTAAAAGTTCTGCACCATAACTAAATATCTGGCTTGTGCAGTTGCGCCTTATATCTATATCAGTGGGAAGGTCACTGGATCGATCCCTGACTCCTTCAGTCTGCATGCAAAGAGTCCTGGGGCAAGGTACTGAACCCAGAGTTGCCCCCGATTCATCCATTGGACTGTGTGTGTGTGTGTGTGCGTGAGTGCACTATTGCGAAAAAGGAATTAGATTACTGTTACTTTCTCGTAAGCACAAAGCATTACCACGTTATTAAACTGTGATTTTGTTCGTTAGAGTGTCTCGTGACAATGATGTACGAGCGTGCGACGTTCATGGCAGCAACAGATGTGTGTAGATCAACAATGTATAATATGGAGTGTAGGACCATGCAGCGTTTAAAGCATGGAAGTACTGACATGACTTTGAATTTGATTCCGTAAAAAGTGACTAAAACATTAGCGTCCACTGTACACTCTGTGTGGGAAGAAATCTTCTTTCTGCAGCCAAAAAGTAAACTTCAAATCTGAGCAAGCAGCAAGCACGCTGTCACGGGAAAGGAAAATTCACAGTGAAACAGTTGCAACATCGGGCAAACCCACGACTGCTCCACTCCTGCTAAACAGGTGAAAATAGACTTAAGGGCGACAGGACTTAGTGCTGCTGAGGCTTTGATTTTTTTTTTTTTTTGCTGTGTTTTACTTGCATCTATTTGAAAGAGTGCGTGTTTATTTTATATGCTGGAATATGCAGAAAATAGGTTTAAATGTTAAATACATTTCTTTAAGTCACACACTGTTGCATATAATTTAATTTTTTGCTTGATGCAATGTTCATAAAGTTAAAGATTAAAACTAATAAAACAAGTTTTAAAAATATTTTTTTTTTATTTGATTCAATTTTATATGATGGATTATGCAGAAAAAAATGAACTGGACTGAAAAGTCTAATGCTTTATTATGTTTTTAAAAAGTAACTAAGTAATAAACTATTATTATTTATTACTATTTTCAAGTAACTTGACCAACACTGCTTGTAGGGACCAACATGCCCATCCCCACGCGTTTGAAGACAGTTTTGAGGCTCAAAATGTGGTTTTAGTGTGGGGTTACAATTAGGTTAGGATTAGGATTACGCATTCGTTTTTGAATTCAAGATTCTATAGATGAGCAACAGATATAAAATTAAAGTTATCGAAACCTGCAACATGACTTGTCGTTTATTTGCTGTCTGTCCTTCCTGAAGTTTTTAGGACCAAGATGTTTGTTTATAAAAAAAATTATATTATCCTTTTGTTAAGAAGAACAAAACAAAATAAGCAATAACCTCTAACATGTAGGAACAGTAATGTATACATTATGAGGAGGAACTGAAATCTTAATGGTCCAGAGGCTGGTACAAATAAGCTTACTCAATTAGCACAATGAGACAGAAGTATAATGTAGATATAGATGTAGATTAATGTAGTATAAACATTATTTATATATATTAAAAAAAACAAAATGAGTGTGTAATAATTAGCTTTGTATGTGTAAGTGGACATCATATGGCCATCTACTCACTAACATTACAAAGTCCCATGTATTTTCCATTATTCATAGCAGTAATATCTGCAATATTTCCTATGAATATGAGCGTTGGTTTGATAGGAGAACTGCTGTATGTGATAATAACGCCTACCTATTAATCATATTGCGGTGTTCTGGTCAGATATACAATGTGCTGTCACTGTGATGTTTGCTGGTTTAATCATGAAGTCATGAGTTGTCTTAATGAGGCACCCGTCATACAGAAGTGTTGGGATTGTTACCCAACAAAGTAAGGTATTACACTTTTTAAAGTAATGCATTCCATTACTTAAACACTGCTGGGAGAAAGTAATTTGTTACACTAGCCATTACATTACTTTTAAGTTACTCTCCTGAAATGCATTGTCACATAATTAGCAGTTAAGAACATAAACCTTATACGACGACACACTGTCACCAATACCTAGTCTAACGAGAGATTTCAAAGCGATTGCCACAGAGTCTACAGTAGACACATATGCAGTAAATATATAGATATGCAGGCTACAGTGATACAAAGCCTGACTGCTCATCACTGCCTTTGTTACCTGTTGAAGAACAGGCTCTGGCTTCTGGAGTCAGCATGCACTCACTGAAACGCTCTTCTTTGCTAACTTTGTGTTACCATGCTGTCTGTGCAGATGCTGCAAAGAGCTGATGTTGTGTTAGCAGGTGTTTCTGTCGTAGATGCAGTTTGCACGTTACATTTGCTCTCTTGCCCAGTCGTGCAGTAAAAAGAAATGTTATGCTCATATGTCCATTCTTCAAAAGTTGTAGATCACTCCACTGTTCTCCTATTCCCTGCACACTAACTGAAATCAGCTGATTACGATGCAAATGCAGGGAAAAAAACGCAACAAATGTAATGTGATTACAGTAATGCATTACATTGGAACAGATTACACTCACTGAATACACACTGCAGTACAGTAAGCTAGCAGGAAACATTATTTTAAACCAACACAACTAAAATTAACTCAATTAGCTAGCAAGATAAAAACTGGTATGCTCATTAAATTAAAACAAAATACCATATATCTTCTAATAGTGGCCTGTCTCTTATTGACGCCCGTTTCTAATAAACGCCGGTTTGAAAAGATGTCACGACAAATAGTAGCCGGGCGACCTTTGACCTGGAAGTCCCTCCACGCTGTCGTCGGTCCTCCCAAGTCTCATCACTCGGCCAGCTGTTTCCAATCAGCCATCATCTACGACCAGCTGGATGTGTGGTGACTGTCGAAGTGGGATTATTACACTGAACTGGAAATGTCGGCTAGCAAACCTGCTATCTGTGATTTTCTGGTCTTTTACTTCCTCTCCTGGAGATTCGGGCGGAGAGAAGTTCCGGGGAGCACCACTCGTGCACTGGGCTACCACAGACAAGGAGACACTCTGGAGCAAAGGAGGAGCTGCATTATTTGTGAACTGTTGGAATACGTTTTGGAGCACTGCAAGTAAAATCACTGACTTTTCACCTCAGTCTAAAAACTGCGCCTGGGTCCTCTTTCCCTCTCACTTCTGTGACAATTCCATGTGAGAAGGGAATAACAGCCGGTCTCCAACAACCGCCGGTCTCTTTTAAAAGCAGGGACCGCTTAAAACGTTTTTTGAATAAACGCCAGGGCTACTATTGGAAGATACGGTATTCAGATTATTCAGGATCGTTTCAAAATGCAGTAATTTTTAAAAAAAGATTTGACAACCAGATGGCGTTTTTAAAATGTAAATAATGAAATAACTTTTTTTTAATTCTCATTTAGACTGACTTTAACTATTTAAACTCATCTTGTGTCTGTTGCATTGAAAGTCTCACATCTAAAAATGTCAAACCATAAACATTGTGAGATTGAAAAGGCGTGGAAACACAACAAACACAAACTTAATTTGCTTGTTCCAGCATATGGAGTTACAGTTGCTTCTCCTTCGATGAGAGAGGTCATCATCCAACCATATCCGAAACATAGAGCATCCATATGTCCGTGCGCATGTGGTCGCATGTTAATTCAGTGTATCTCTGTAACAGTTTGCCACCGTGTTTAACAGGCCTAATTGACTTCAGATATTTGCACTAGAATCTAAAACAAGTTTTTTACAACATTTAACAAACACGCAAACACGATAACATCTCTTTCACCCCCTGCCATGTGTACCGGTGCTACAGTGTGAGCAGGAATTGTCTAATTAGCCTGTTTGCAGGCTTGGAGCATCACTTTTAATGAGGTATCATTTCCTCAAGGTCATTTCCGTGTTCCCAGGTTGTGTGTACGTCTCTGTGTGCATATGTGAGTGTGTGTTTTTTCTTCCCCTCTGTTTGTTTGCATTCTCTTTTTTAATTGAAAATGTTGACTCAGGTTGTCTCCATCTGTTAAGTGAGGAGCAGCATGACAGCAAATAATTATGACCTTTGCAGTCTGTCTTCTCCCAGAATGCTGTTCTTTCTTCGATAGCACAGCTCATAAGGAAAGAAAAAAAAAAACCCAAAGCCAAACTGTTGTTGCACTTCCTTTATGAATAAATATATTACCTGAGGATACTTACTACTGTGCTACCATTTAGAGAATTGACTCAGAATGTGTAAAGACTCATTTCTTTTCCTTCCATTGTCATACCACCACATGTTTTTCTGTAATTCATATTTGCTTCCTCCTTTCAACCTCTTTTTCCATTGCTAGCCACAGGGGTCAAAGACAACGCACACGGTTGACAGTAGTCAACAATAGCTTTTTGGTCATGGCTCACAACGTCCACACTTTGCCTCTAAAGACAAGGGTCGTCAATTTTATTGTTTAAAAGTCATTCTGCCTAACCTCTATGACTCCATTTTCTTTCATTTCTTGACCTAACTACCCGTTCAGTTCTCGTCTCCTTCTCACTCGATGGCTTCAGTGCGTATGTATTCACCACGCAACAGCTCTCTCATTTCCAGTGTTCCCTTCATTTTCGTCTCATTCTTCATGGACACTTCTATTTCTGTAATGGTGCATGGTCAACCATTATGTCTCTATCACACAATTGTCTGTCTGAGACATTTGCCCATATACAGATTGAGCTTTTCACCTTCGTGTCACCTAAGCTTACCTTGTCAGGAGCATTTGTACCTTTCTGAAACCTTGAACCAAGCCAAGCCAGGGCTTGTAGAGCTTGCACAGCTAGCCAAGCTATGCTGCCACCCACCTAAATACCTGTGATTCAATGGAAGGAAGCGTGCCCACAGTGGAAATGATAACAGTGGAACTGGTCTAGGCCTCTATAACCAGGGGAGTTCTAGTGTCCCTCCTCTGTCAAAGTAAAAACAGTGAGGTGCTAAACACCTTCCATCCCAGCAGTGGCGGGGGGCTCACAATGCCATTAGAAAAAGTGTGGAGAAACACTTGGAGTGTCAATTCCTCAGGCTGGTTACACCACAAGACTCTGTGTGTCCAGGTATGCTGTAGTCATGCCAGTAGGACAGAGTGATGTGGGGGTGGGGTGGGTGCTCTAGGAATTACATATGGCGGCTCAAGAGGGATAGGGGGTACGGGTGGGATGTGAAGGATGTAGTGTGCTACTGTATATGTGGTTTGACACCTGGAATGCTATTTGACTACTTACTGGCAGGTGTGGTGTCCAAAACATACACACATACACAGTTGTGTGTAATCGCAAAAAGAAAAAGAAAAGTAGACTGGGCCTTGATGGGTTAAATGGCCATGTCCCCCCTGTGTTGAGGGGGAATGTGCTCCTGTGCTGTGAGCGATCGCTTCCTCTCTCAGGGGCTCCAGCATGGGGCCAGACTGGTGGCTGTTAGCTGGAGATGGATGACTTCTCATCCTGCCTCTTCCGACAAGTAGAGCGCACAGGCAGAAAAACAACACAGGAACCATGAACATGCAGCCAGGAGTAGCATTTTTATATATACAGTAGACAATGTACAGTACAGCATGACTTTTGTAGAGGTGGGGGAAACAGCTTAATGGAAAAAACAGTACTGCACTGTTTTGCCAAGACTAAGATACAGAATTACCTCAGAAAACATATTAGTTTACCTAGATGAATTTGGCTAATAGCCAAATTGTTGTAATCCTGAAATTTCAGCTGTGGAGGATTTAAAAGAAACTCCTAAAACATAAACTTGTCATGCATAATTAGCCATGGTTGACAAAATACATCGAGAAAACATGTATAAGCATATACTGTTCATATTTTGCATGCTATATATTGTATTGGAATTTCCTTTAGTAGAATAAAATTTTGAAAACTAGCAAACCATGCTGAAAGTATAGTCATTATACCATCCCTTTTACAGATGGAGGTATTAAAGAGATGGCAATGAATTTATAAACAAGAGAGCTACCACCCTCAAAACTTTCATTTCATAGGAGGAGGTTTCAAGAGGGACCAGAATGAATGTGGAGCTTTAGTCCAAACATCTTGTAGCTCGTAAAAAAGGCTTTAAAAAAAGCCCGAAAATACAGTGTATTTTTTATGTATTTTTTTATGTGCTGTCTTGTTTGAAGGGGATCATAGATCTTACGTCTGAACAAAATTTCTTTTGCCTCACATCATAAAATGTACTGCTCTATAACACTGACTTTAAAAGACTGAAAACCCATTTTCTTTGGTTCATGTGTGACCACATGACCTACCGCAACTTCAACTGTAGTCTACATGGTCCAAGAATGGAGGTCACCCTCAAAGTCCAGTACAAAGAGTGGACTGATCCTGTGGTGTTGACTTTAACATAATGTCCTGACTCCCCGCCACAGTGGTCGGAGAGTCCTGAGCAATGTATCTGAAGTGAAGTTCTCTCAGCAGGTGGAGGTTCAAACGGGTCCCAAACCAGAGGCACCTCGGGAGGGATCGTATGGCTGGTGCCGTTAGGCCTGGCCAAAGTTTGACCCGCACTAAAAAGCAGGACTGTTCCAGACCATTTCTGCTATCCCCCTGCTAAAACAACACCAGGGAAAGTGTGCGCCAGTATAGGTATAGCTTTGGGTGTAAATGATGTGTGTGTGTGCATGCATGTGTGTGTGTGTATCCGTGGTGAAAAGGGGCAGGTGTATATGCAGCTGAAAATACTGACTCAAACTTGGGTAAACACACAAATGACAACCTCATGGGCTTCCTTCTTTGAACTCATGTGACATGCGGCTGAATGTGTCAGCGCATGAACATATGACCCATATGTGTGAAGCATTCTTCATGTGAGGTCAAATGTGGGTATGTTTATACAGCACTGCATCAAAGTGCAGTACTCAAGTTATCTTTTACTATTGAAGTTCATTATTAGGGGTTTAATTGTAACACAAAGTTTAAACTTTATTGAGGAAGTTAAGCTTCTTGGTTATTTTTCTGTCTTTTTCCTAGATGTTCCTAAAGCTAAGAAGGTGTAAGTTTTCTTTTTGGTTAACTAAGGATCCAATTTCTTTTTTCACACATCTGTACTTTATTTTTTACTTTTAGTTATAATACCAAAAAAAAAAAAAAAGTAAAACACTGACAATAGGGACGAGTGAACATCTTAACAGGCGCTGATGGCCACCAACTGATAGGCCCCGCCCTTTGGTCAGTGAGTGATGGGCCAAACTTGACCTTCTCTCTGAACGGCAAGGGGTATGGGGCTGGAGATTGAAAACATCCTCTCAGAATGATGGCTGTTTCAGGGCCTGCAGACATGGGAAACATGGCC
>VURO01040833.1:0-29928 GCA_015108175.1 Pelvicachromis taeniatus
CAGCCCTAACTATATGCTTTAGCAAAAAGGAAAGTTTTAAGCCTAATCTTAAAAGTAGAGATAGTGTCTGTCTCCCGAATCCAAACTGGAAGCTGGTTCCATAGAAGAGGGGCCTGAAAACTGAAGGCTCTCCCTCCCATTCTACTTTTAAATACTCTAGGAACAACAAGTAAGCCAGCAGTGTGAGAGCGACGTGCTCTAATGGGGTGATATGGTACTACAAGGTCATTAAGATAAGATGGGGCCTGATTGTTTAAGACCTTGTATGTGAGGAGCAGGATTTTGAATTCAATTCTGGATTTAACAGGGAGCCAATAAAGCCAATATAGGAGAAATATGCTCTCTCTTTCCAGTCCCTGTCAGGACTCTTGCTGCAGCATTTTGGAGTAACTGAAGGCTTTTCAGAGAGTTTTTAGGACATCCTGATAATAATGAATGACAGTAGTCCAGCCTAGAAGCAATAAATGCATTTAGATTCTTTCACCTCATTTAAACAAAGCATTTAGCACGCATCAGAAATGTTCTCCAAAAACTGAGTATTTCTTTCCATCTTTAATCATGTCCACCTTTATATTTCAAGACAAACACGAGGTGTTGTTTGTCATGCTGAAAGTCGGTTATGCGTAACCAACTGACTTCAGCTTTGAAATTACGTTTCAGTGCAACAACGCCAACATGTCCTGTGGCTTTGTTCTGTCTATGTAAGCCATGTTATCAGTAACACATTTAACGTCAATTACACAGCATTCTTCTTCAGCCATAGATGTCATTCCCTCCTCCAATGAAAGTTCATGAAAAGAGCCGACCTAGTTGCTGTTTCCCTCTCTGTCGTTGGTTTAGATATGACCGAGACATTTTTGCTTTGCACCAGTGCATTTCTGGTCCTTGAGTGTACACATGAGCAATGGATGAATCATACGTGTATGTGTGTGTGCGTGCGTGCGTGCGTGCGTGCGTGCGTGCGTGCGTGCGTGCGTGCGTGTGTGTGTGTGTGTGTGTGTCTGTCACATTATGATGTAAGTCACTCAGTGAAAACCTAAGGGACACAAATCCAATCTCAGCCTGTAGTAGATTTGCTGTTAGCTTTGTTACTATTCCTTTAAAAAAACATTCATATTTGTTCCTTCAGCTTGATTTTTTTTTAGTGAATATCTTGTTATGTTTATGCACATTTTCTCACAGGGTTTTGTTTTCCCCTCAGTTATATTTTCTAAAGACACATACTGTCTTTGTCATAAAAGATGCTGTTGTATGGTAATTACGTTAAGTAAAATAAATAATATCAATTCTGACAATGCAACAATATCATTATTCTTTAAAAATACAATAAGAAAATGATGATAGAAATTAACAGGATAGTATACTGCAAATAAGTCTGTAACATGCACAATAAAAATGCAGAAAACTCTCATTTTCTCCAGGCTCTGGTCTGCAACTCTAAAATTGCTTTATCTTTAAAATGAAGAAACATTAAAAGCTTGTCACAGCAGGAATATTTCCCATTTTCCTGTAGAAGCTGGTGTCGTGGGATCTGTGCAAAATTAGAAGTTCAGCTGGCTTTCCTCCTCGCAGCCAGACAGTAAATTAGTAATGGCTGCTGTAACACATCAGGACGTTCTACACTAGACTGTTACATAACACTGCACCGAGGTGGTCATGAAAGATTCAGACACAACAGCGCATAAAAAAGACACTCTGACTTCCCACTAGCGAGCGTAACTGCACTGTTCACAAGGAGAGACTCGAGGATTTTCCACGGCGATGAGACTTTCAAAGCTACTGTCTTTTCAAATAAATAATTGTAGCTAATACAATTCTAAAGGATCTTATAGATTTCTATTTCAAGCTCAGCGTGCTGTCTCAGGAGATCTGATGAAATGCATGGAAAGCTTTTGGAAACCTCACAGGCACAGAAGCTGATTCCCTACAGCACACTGTGAGGACAGAAATGTCTGGGACCATCTGTGAATCTCCTGCATTTGTCAGGCCCACTGTGGTGAGCTAGAGAAAAACAGCACGTTTTATTTTACTAAAGCCATTTAATTGATAAGAGGCATACCAATGAGGCCAAGAGAGCCTGTGCACACACGATTGCCTTTCAGTGAGACACATGCTAGGAACAGTGATGTGTACTACTCAAAAGTATATATAATCCTATAGCAAAAATGGTACACCTGCAACTATTTCCTTAATTGATGTGTGTTCAATCTGACTGGTGCAGTAAACTGTATCCATTAGCAAGCATGGACATTATTATTTATTTATTGTTGCACAAGAAAAAAATAGGAAAGGAAAAAATGATTAAAGTTGATGCATTAACTGGCCATGCTGATTTACTGTCAGACAGTGATATATTGCTGGGAGATCTAATTAGAGCCTTTGTTAAAGTTATTGGCACGTGTGTGTTTCCAGCAACTCACAAGTTATGCAGTGAAAACTGGCCATGAAATAGCTGCAACAAACTGCTCTGTTACCTTACAGTGTACAGGAAGTTACAGTGCATCATTTTAAAGCTACCACAACGGTTGTTGTAGACCAGGGACGTCAAAGTCAAATACATCAGAGGGACAAAAGAACAAATTTGCTACAAGCTGAGGGCCGGACTGGTTCAATGTTTAATAAAACATATTACAATGATTGCACATAACCTATTGAACGAAGACCTAACACGGTGTACTGGATATTATTTAATGATTAAATGAATAATCCAATATTTTTTCTTGAGCCTGCCGGGACTTAAGACCTCGTTTTAATTCTTCCACCTTCTGTAGCCTTTGTTCCGTGTCCATATTCTTGTCTTTGTGTTTCTTAGACGTTTCATAGTGCCTTCTTAGATTATATTCTTTCATTACAGCCACACTTTCTCCACACAGAAGACAAACAGGTTTGCCTTTTACCTCCGTGAACATGTTCTCTGCCTCCCACCTGGCTTCAAATTCCCTGTTCTCACCGTCCACCTTCCATTTAGCCATTATTGGGGAGGGGGGGTTGCTGACATCTGCTCTGAATGCTGGTGAATAATGAAGCCGAGGCCCGTTTGCGGCGCTACAGTGAGTTCGCGGGCTTTCGTTGCATTGTGGGGAATGGAGTATTGGTGCGTCCAAAACCCCAGCAGGCGGCTGTGACCTGCGATTCTATATACTAATCAAATATCATCCCGGAGGTCATAGATAATTTATTCGCGGGCCAGATCTGGCCTTGACTTTGACACATGGGTTGTAGACTCAATAATTAAAAAAAAAAAAGTATTCTACTGTATAACATGAACTCCACAGCACAGTGCTTTCAGTTGTTTGGTTTACATTATAATGTTGTTTTAGTATTTCTGTTGCAATCCTCAAAAACATCCATCTACCAAGGGTACAATCTGGACAGGTCACCAGTCACAGGGACAACAATGCATACTTAACTTCATGTCTACAGCTAATTTTAGATTCTCCTATTAACCTAACCCTGTGCATGTCTTTGGACTGTGGGAGGAAGCCTGAGAACCTAGAGAGAACCCACGCAGATACTGGAACAACATGCTGTCCACACAGAAAGAACGCAATTTCAACTTACCCTGACCTGACCTGTCAGCCAGTAGTTACTGGAAGTGAAATTAATCCCAAACATGGTAAATGAACTGATGGTAAATGAAGTCATTCTTATATAGTACTTTTCTACTCTCCCGGAGCACTCAAACATCCCAAACTGTCCCAAAAAAGCTGTCTCAAAACTCTCCTTGTGATTGATCATAAGTGGACTTGTGTGGTCCACAGTTTGCATGCAAGATGGTGATTTATAAAGTAAACCTGCAATCATTCAGAGCAGAACATGTGCCCAATGCTGCAACCAACACATTTTAAAAATGCCCAACTTGCACTTTGAGATTTATTTATTTGCATGACATGTTTTTGTATCTGATTCACTACCACTTGGTGAGTAGTTTGCAAGTGTTGGTAAACTGGTGTCCTTCTATATAAATTGCATGTGAGAGCAGCAAACGTTTAGCAACCAAAGCAACTGCAAGTGATTTTTAGTGCCTCTTTGTGACCAGTTTCACTCTCACCACTACCAGCAACTCCATCAACCACTCACCAGTTGGCAGGGGAATCCACATTTTTCCCACACAGGCCTTTCTTACTGAATCCTGACAAATTTTAAATTCCCATAAATTTTTGCAAAGAACAAAAGATGAAAATACTGTAAAAATAAAAATATCTAGCTGTTTTCTTCTATTTCTACAGTGTTCAATTTAGGATTCTATCTCTGCAATAAACCGTAAGAAAACGATTTCATACATTTAATGTAAAACACAAGGTAAGTGTTGAAAAACTGATGATAAATTCAGTTAAATGTTGAGGGAGAAAGAGAGGATAGCGTGGTAATTTATAAGTCATTGAAAAAGTAGCCCATACATAAAACACTGCCCATGTCCGTGACTGGCAAGCTGTGTAGCGTCGTACTTTGCAACATGGACAGATGGAAGTAATTAATAATGAATTAAGCATAGAAAAATAGATCTGGTTGTGTTATCTTTTATTATAACCAATTTTAAGCTATCTGGTAGAACAAGCGAATACAGAGAAACCCTGCCACACGACAACAGTCAATAATAGCAGAATTTCATTAGGGAAAACTGAGTTTGTTGGCATGAGACATGCTCTCTGTTGCAGCTGTACTTCATATCCAGGCCCACTGTAGCTGACAGCTGCTTGATGGAGCCCTATAGCGATGATAAACCTATCAAGTGGTTTTACCAAACAATATTGCAGATGTGCAAATGTAATCTGTGGAGGCTGTTTATGAAAATACTCAACACTATTCATCTGCAGAGAAGGGCATGCCGTCTCTGTGATTATATTCAGGAATTTATTTTATAAAATCACATTAACTAGTTCAAATTTTTATGCCTCAGAAAAGATTGAACAGATATTTTAACGCCTGGTAGAGTTTCAGTGCGATCAACCCGAGAGCAGTAGTTCATCATATTTACCTTTAATGAATAGACAAAAAACACAGTATCCAGATATCATATTGTACCATAGATTAACGGGACATATGCATTACTGATGGTCATGCCTGGGATTATTGAGAAGAGGTAGAAACAAATAGAGAAATATACATTGCATAAAAGCTTCATGAGTATATTACCACACGAGGCTGCAAAACATCATTTCAACGACTCTTTCATTCCAACCAAATAAGGAGGTACACTCTTCTATTATTATTATTGTAACAGGTGGGTTTTCACATGGATCAAAGTGGAGCAGCCAGAATGCCAGTCTCGCTGGCAAACAAACATCTTTATCTATCAACACAGATGAGATGATGCCGCAGAATAACACCAAGGACAGTTCACGTATGCATAACTCCTGTCGTATCCAATGATATCACATCTGACAAATTAGTTCTTAATTTAGCGTGTCTTTCACACTTTTAATTGGGGGACCAGGGAAGAAGATGAGACAGGATTTAGATTTCTCACAACTCAAAAGCTGCGTTACTCTATGTCACATTTTGACAGGGGTGTTACTCGTTACTCTTTAGATTAAGAATTTCACTTTACTTATTTGTCCCTATAATTTAGCCTTGAATTTGGAAGAATGACTCACAGGCTGCCAGATAAGCTTGAAGACGTGTGTGCATAGCAATTTATTTACAGTAAGATCATGGACAGACACTCTGGACTAACAGTCCTATGAAAAACTAATAGCCCTTTCCCACTAGTACCTTCTTGGATGGTTTGGTACCAGGTACTGTTTTAGTACTTACTTGGCCTCGAGTTCCTAGCAATCTGAGTCAATCCAAAAATGTAATGCCAAATCATCAAATGACTGCATGCCACCGACTGGCTAGTCAATGTCAGTTGGTGGCACTCGTTTGATGAGTCATTAAACTTTTATGAAAATCAAAGGTTTCAAAAATCAAAGCTATTTTTGAAACTTGACAATAAAGGAAATGGCTGCACAAAAACCCTGTGGCCCTGACAAAAAGCCATCAATCTAGCAGCAGGTATACCATCGCACTGCAATGAAAATGATATTCCACAATTATTATTATGCACTATGATAATCATATTATATGCTGTGGATGTTGGTCATAGGAGTTAATATGGTCACTGGTGGTGCATTAGTAGTGTTCTAAGAATAAGAATAAGAATACCTTTATTTGTCCCACAATGGGGAAATTGCATTGTTGCAACAGCAAGCACAGCACACAGCAGAGAGCCAGAAGTAGCAAGATGTGAGATAGATAGGAATTAAAGTATTTTAAGAAGTACAAGGTGGAATAGAACTATGACTAAGACTATAAGTATATACAGTATGTCTCTATGGGCGTGTACAGTATATGAACATCACTGGATTATAAATACATTTATACTATTAACCCAACCATCCAAGACCATTCAAATGTGAGCATGATTTATTTGGGGGAAGGTTTCAGCAGTCACTTTGAATAACAGTTACCACAGCGACAGCGTGACCTTTTCCCGGATCTCTCTGAGGATGGAAGAAGATTAGACAAGACAACTCAGAAGCCTCCTTCAAACAATGGAGACTTCCTGCACAATATTGGACAACGTGTCTTGTGAGCAACCATGTGTGTTTTTTTTTTTAGCTATTAATATAACAACTACTTAAAACTTAATAATGCCATTCGCCTCAGAGAAACATAGGAGGAAATGAACAATAAGTGTATTCATTCTTCCCCAGCACTGTGTTATTTGGTTTAAAATATGGTATTTTATGTCTTATTTAATGCTGCTGTGAAGATTTGTAACATCCAGGAGGACCGTGTATGTTGTTTATCAAGTCATATGATGATTGAGGTCAAAGTCAGAAAGTGTGATGCTGTTTGAACCATGACTGTCTGTTTACACTTTTGTGGTAAATCTATGTAAGAGTTGTTTAAAATCAGTCTGTCTATATACAGAATTATATGCCAACTACATTCATGTAGTTGGCATATATGGATGTTTATGTTATGATTCAGTGACTTTGGAAAAATCACGCATTTTTTTATTTATTATTTATTTACATTTTAAATATAATTCAACTACAGGGAAAAGGTGATGTCACAGCTAGTTGGGGACTGATTTGGAGACTACAGGGGAGAGCAAAACTTCCCTTTCTAAAGTGAGAACAACCAAGGTATGCAAATATGCAAATGATCATCTCAGAATACACACATTAAGACTGGCAGCAGAAGACCACACCTGGTGCCACCCCTGTCAGCTAAGAACAAGAAACTGAGGCTACAATTTGCATGAGCTCACCAATATTGGCCATTATTAGAAACTGGAAAAATGTTGCCTGGTCTGATGAGTTGTGATTTCTGCTGTAACATTTGCACGGCATGATCAGAATATGGTGTAAAAAACATAAAGGATGGATCTGTCAATGATCCATGCTGCTTGTGTCAGTGTAAGGGGATGTGGGATACTTCCTTGGCACACCTTTTACCCCTTAATACCAAATGAGCATTGTTTAATCACCACAGCCTACCTGAGTGTTATTTCTGACCAGGTCCATCCCTGTATAATAACAGTGTACCGTCTTTTGGTGGCTGCTTACAGCAGGATAATACACCATGTCACAAAGCTCAAATCATGTCAAACTGGTTTGTTGAAGATAACAATGAGTTCACTTTACTCAAATGACCTCAACAGTCATCACATCTCAGTCTAGTCAAACACCTTTGCGAACTGGATACTCCCATTATGGATGAGAACATAATGGGACAACAAATCTACAGCAACGGTGTGATGCAATCCCTTCATTATCGACTGAAATCTATGAGCAATGTTTCCACTAACTTGTTAAATTTATGCCACAAAGAATAAGACACTTCTGAAGGCCAGTATTAGTGAGGTTTAACTAATAAATTGGCCGGTGAGTGCATGTAAGGCAGATTAAAGTAAAGTCTGTCCACAGAGATCAAAAGAGAAACTCAAAAGTGAAGCAACCTCATTAAAAGTTCTTGTGAATGATAATGAAAACTTAAATAACAGTCACAACATGTCTGTTTATGAAGAAAATGCTCAGTTAGGACAGATGACTCAGGAACAAATCCCTTTGATGAGGCTTAAGAATGAGGACAGAATATGAAAATAAAACTTTGTCTGTAAAGCTTTGAATCTATTGAAGACATATTCCTTGTAAACTGTTACTCACTGATTTAAAACAAATAATAATTTAAGAAATAATTTAAGAATTAATTGATATCACTGATTTCTGAACATACTGAAATTCTGATGTTGTGATGGAGTAAACCAAGAAGGAAAGGAGTAATTTGATGTGGTTCCTGCTGTTTTGCAGGTTTTCTTTGTACAGTTTACTGGATGGTACAAAGGGTACCATAGCAACATTGTCTGCAAAACAGAGAACTGGTGTGCTGCTCAAGAGTGTGGCAAGAAAAAGACTCGTGCAATCTGAGCCCAGTGGAGTGATTGGTGAGTATGAGCATTTACAGCATGCCAAAGATCAGAGTTCAAATCAGAAGATGGACAAAGAGGGAAAAAAAAAATAATATCAAAACTGCTTATGCATAGTTTATTACAGATGTAATTATTTTAATGTGTTTAACCAGAATAACATTGAGTCCTTACTATTTTTAATCACTGCTTTTGGCGCTTAGATGTTAATTTTGCTTCCCGTCCGTTAGTCTTTATTCACATCCTAATGACTTCTGCTTCGTAATATTTGTCATAATAATGTCTGTCATAATAATGAGATATATTTATAGCTGTTGGTGCTGCAGGTGGAGGTTGTATTTTAAGACCAGCGCATCAGGTTTTTCATGTCTAACAACTGCCATCTAAATTTGCTTGCAGTCCATTAAACAGATTGTTTCTGTCACTTTGCAGCGCTGTTGGACGTGTGTGATTAAACTCCCACATATCGCATAGAACTAAATAAATGCATTGTGAGAGACATATTTATACTCTGTTGCCCAGTGAAGCATGAGAACTTCTAACAAATTATCACTTTTTATTCTTCCGTCAACTCTTTATCAACATATCAACAGGGAAATAACGCGCTTGCAGATTCTACTAACATGCTAATTAAATATAACGCTAAAGTAGTAGATTCAGCAAGGACATTTCAGCATGTACTACTCATCTATATGGGGGAGGGGGGGGGGGTATGGCTCTTTTTATATAAATAATATATAATTAAGGGATTGTTATTTATTTAAAATGACTTAGGTAGGTGAAGCCTCAGGTATTTCAATATGATTTCTCGACAATAACTGAGTGGTAAAGGAAATTTACCTGTGTGTACAGTACAACTAGAAACTGCCACAATAATCAATAAGAAAAAGGAAATACACCAAAACCAGTTACATTAATCATTAATTCTTCACATTACTATTAACTGTAACAGGAGTAACAGTAGGCAGCATTTTTGATTTGGCAGAGTTTTATGCCAGGTGCCCTTCCTGTTTTTGGCCAATGTAAATTGTATTGAAAGTATTGAAACACTATAATTTAACAGTGTTTTGGATTTTCATAAACCATAGCTACTACAAGTAAAGGGTGTGATTTGGTTCTGTGAGATTACAGTGGCTTCTTTTTCACAGACTAATGTGACTACGGCTGTGGTCAGTGGTGACATGTTGGACATGTTGTTGGAGTGACTGAGTAAGTCTTTACAGCACACTGTGCAGAGTTTGCCGGTGACGTATTTCACTAGTTTGTTTCCGGTGAGTACATATATTTTTGACTTGCTCTCTGGATTTGTGACGTGTCTGTGTGTGTCTGTGTCTAGCCAGCGTGATATTAATATAATATTCCAGCATATATGTATAATTAAGTGAACTTCTTCTTTACAAACACATGCAGCTATATGTCATCCACAGCATTCATATAATATAATAAAAATCTAAAAACAACTAAGTTGTGATTGATACCAACTTCTAGTCCTCAAAGTGAAAATACATGCTTCTCATTTGTTGTTAATGTTTGCATTCTTCTAATGATAAAACACGCTTCATGTAATAATTCACTACTTGCAAAAACCACCTACTGAAATTTTTCTAAGTGCAAGAGTATTTGAATCAATAGCTGGCACACCAGCTGTGTGTGCAAGACATATAACTGCATTTCTATTTAAATGAAGGCAGCATGAAAACCCTAAAGTAAAAATAACTATAGCTTGACATTTATTGAAATTAAGATCATTAAAATTAATATAATCAAGTCAGTGTTAATAAATGTTTTAATATATTTATATTTATTTGGTTGCAAAGCAGAAAGAAAGAAAGAAAGAAAGAAAGAAAGAAAGAAAGAAAGAAAGAAAGAAAGAAAGAAAGAAAGAAAGAAAGAAAGAAAGAAAAAAAGAAAAACTGATGAATAAATACCTCCCATCATATGTGTCATCCCTCGCTTTTAAACAAAGTTAATAAAGATCTGAGCCCCCGAGCTCTCCACATTAATAATTCATACTTTCAGATTCATAGGTGGTAATGACCAGCTATTTTAAGCATCCCCCTTTGAGCAGAAGGGGATGGTTCGTGATTGGTCACGACTGGCGGGAAGTCAGTAAGAGAGTAACAGTCCAGCAGGGACATGCTCCACTAAGCATCTCGTTCTCAAGCCAAGAAGCAGCACTTGGCACCACAGAGAGGAAATTGATCAGATCCAGTGACTTGGGTGTGTAAATGATGGTTTAAGACTTCAGCCTGTGTCCAGGGGGGCATGTAGAAATACAAAACAGAACACTGTGTGTAAATGAAGGAGATGCAGTTGATGTGAAATATGGCTTTAAACTCCCACAAGGGCTTTAGCCTCTTGCTAAGCATGCAGCTCTGTCCCAGTCTATTTCCAGCGGTGACTTATGCAGTCCTAGTGTAAGGTACACTGCACTTCTGTAAGAAGACACTTCTGCCCTGACAAGCAAAAGGCTGCTATGGTAAATATATTGGCTGACAGCAGGACCCAGGTGCATCAGCTGTGGGCTGTCTTCTAAAGAGTTGTTCACATTTATTCGCCTAATAAAAGTCTTCAGAGCAGGCATACTCTCCCTCTTCTTTTGGCTGATTAGCAGTATCTCTGGAATAATCTATGAGTAAGTGCCTGCCTCAGAGGTGCTTGAAGCAGAAAAGGCTCATTTACTTGCTGCTTTCCAGACGTTCTGGCTTTACCTATATTTGCTATTGCACTTTAATCACATATCATGCAGACAAATGAGCGTGACATCATGTTATCCCATAATTGATTATGTTAGACAAAAAGCAAGTTGTAATCATTTATATTTGTACTGTATACAACATTTTATGCTTAACATAGATAGAGGTAACCCGTGTGGAGCATTCAATATGTTTAACCATAATATTTTACCACAGAGATTATAACACACTGGTGGTTTTACAGGACTTGAATGCTATCTATCTGATTCCAGTTTGTGTATGATAATGGAGAGTCTCCTCAGACATGAAAGTTGCAAATTTCCACAGGTTGCTCTGCTGGGATGGATACTTTTTATATTGAACATGTGTGGCTGCATAATTGCTCATTGCTCTCATTGCAATGCAGATGATACCAAGCTTTATTTATCCATGAATCCAGATGATACAAGTCAACTACAGGCATGTCTTAAACAAAGCAATCCACATATGTATTTTACACAATTGTCTTAGGGTGTTATGTCTTTCACAGTCTCAAACCAGGGAGCGGTTGCATGTTAGGTCAATGTGCTAACCACTACTCTATGGGCCACTGCGTAAACCCAGTGAGATCAAAAAGATTAATACTTTTTGATGATAAATGAATAATATAAATTTCTTTCCCGTTTTCATCCACTTATGCACGTCGTGGTCATGTGTGGACTTACAACCTGTCAAAGTTACCAATCTGTCAGAGAGCTAACGTATAGAGACAAACTACTATTTACCAATAAACAGAAACCAAAGCATGTCTTTGGATTATGGTAGAAACAGTATCCTGAGGCAACCCTCACAGACACAGCAAGAACACGCAAACTCCATAAACAAAGTCCCCCAGACTGGATTCAAACCCAGGACCTTTGTGCTGTCTGACAGTGCTAAACACCACACCACTGTCCCATCTCACTGCAGTGTGGGATTTTAAAAAATCTACAGAACAGAATGAGGCACAATGAAAAAATTATATATTTGGGGGTCATGATTATCCAGTGTTTGTGAGACTTTAATCTCTGAATCTCGTTTTTTTTTTTAACCAGATTGTTCTGAGAAAAAAGTCTGAATTTTGACTGTAAAATAACTAATGGCCTTTTTTCAGTTACCCTTACACTCTTCTGTGAAAATCAAACTGCATCTATGTATCAAACTTTAGCCACTAATAAGCAACGATCACTACATGAGCTGTACATTTATGCACATCTCATCTTATGTAGTGTATTCCTATAATGGTTAGCATGTTTGGTGTAGTTTTATGAAGGCCGCAACATCATTTCACCCCATTTTTACTTCAGTAAGTCTCTCCTGAGTGATGTAAACAGGCAACTACAAGGATCAATTAAATCAAGTTCAACAAATAATGAGCAGATAATCATCAGCATCAACCATACCTAAAGGTAGCTGGATTAAACAAACAAGACATGCATGACACAGTGAAACGTAAATATGCAGTAAGTGTCCACACAGATAGGTTATCCTGTAAGGTCTTCACAAAGTTTCACTTATTTCTGTGAGTTTATTGTATGAAGACACAGAAGTTCAAATTGTGCTCAACACTGAAACTGGAATTGTTGTAGGATTACCTAGTTTGGAAAATAATCTGATAGCAGGTAGCTGAATGTATGCTAATCCATAGTGTTGACTTCCAGATCAGTACTCCCCTGTGTCTTTTTCCTCTACACTCTCCAGTATGGCTGCTTCTCTAAAGCATTCATGGACAGTAATCCTTGTGAGATGCCACAACTGAATCAACTTGGCCTCACTGAATAATCTGTTCTTTTTTGCCTTTCTTCTCAAATGTCAAACAGGTAATACCACTCATCAATAACCTTAAGTGTGAATGCTGCGACTGCATCCAGGAACCCCGAGTGTGGTGCCAAATTGGCCATCTGAAACTTTCCCCTCACTCCCCTCCTCCCACCATGCCCCTTCACACCCTTCACCACATATTCATTCAGTGTCATTATTTGGCAGAGACCCACCTCCAGGGCAAGCTCCTCTATCTGCAACTGCTTCATGGCACTGCGATTCCCATCCACATTTTTGTGGTAGTAAAGCACCATTACGTCATACTTCTTCATGATGGACTTGTAGTTCTTGGCACTGAGTTCATGGACACGGTCTTTGCCATCATACTCAGGGATCTCCAAGCCCTTTTCTCCCCAGGACAGGGTCCCCAAAGAGGCGAAGACCCCTAAAAACACCCAGCACCATTTCATGGTTATCGTCACCTGTCCGTTCCAAGAACTCCTCTTCTCAATGCCTGGTGATAGCGGGGTAGAAGAGCAACTAAAATACTCTTAAAAAAGTAAATGTTGTCCCTAACACAACTTAGTGTCTTCTTCTTGTCCCCGCCGGCTAGAGAAGAGCAGGCCTGACATTAACACCCTCCTTTTAAAATGAATTTGCACATGGTTTTGCTGATGTCACTAGCTAAAGAAGGCGGTACCATTTTGCAGGGCAGTAAAGGGGGCACAATACTGATCCTGCCCATCCACAAGCTATTGGCTGCCCAAAAAGTAGGAATGACAGTGGTGGGGTCAGTCAGGGTGGGCAAATTCCTGGGCAGTGGTCAGATAAATAGCAAATGGGTGGCAACATAGGAGGAGCCATGTTTAGGCTGTAGAACCACCTGTTTGAAGCTAGGGCTATGAAAAGGGACAACAGTCATGCTGGGTGTTTGGAGAGCTGCAGATACCATCTCAGTGTCTTTGAGGACTGAAGGTATGGATAGATGTATGATGAGAGTGGGTAGAAAGAAGAGCTCTAAGATGCCTTTCCCATATTAAGTTTTGCAGAGGAGACATACTCGCTAAAAATAAGAGCTCTATTGGACAACACTCTGAACAACATGGTGTCCACAGAGTCCATAGGGGGTCAGGGAGTAGTTGTCTTCAGAAAGACCAAGAAAAATGGGGACACTTGTTCTTCTTAGAAAACAAACATTTAATACACGACTGCTGTCAGTTATATTCGGTTCACTTCCATCCATTTCAAATGGGTGGAAAGTCTGGCATTTTCTCATTGTTCAAACACCAGAGTGAAAGAATTGTGCACGTTAGCTCTACTAAAAAATGACTACTGTTACTTTAAATGTACAGCAAAGATTACTTCAGCACACATCAGGAAACTCCTTAGTCTTTAAACAAATATGAGAGATTCTCTATAGGAAGTGTTGGCTGTGTTGATTGTTTATATGCAATAAGTCCTGATCTCTCATCAATAAAACATCACAATTCATGACAGTTTGTGTTTGACTGAAGACGGAGATGATATATTATATCTATTGTGATTGGCTGATGCATGAGCCTGCTCCGTGGACACTCCTCGGGCCTCTGTGTGAGCTATATTTGAATTGGAGCAGGGAAATTAGATTTATTAGAGGAGTGGCACAGAGAGACTCAGATACAGTGTGAGAGCATGTCAGCTATTAGTTTACAATGAGAAAGGGGAGATGGTGGCTATTAATAACAGTTTGTAATATGATCGCCCTCCTCATTCAGCCAGCATGGTGGGTCAGGCAGCATGTGTCTATTTAGATGCCAGTGAGGGCCGCCGTAGGTGTGCCAGCATGATGCCCTAGCTGGCACAGCTAAGGCATCATGACAATGAGTTTTCAGATGTAAATATATTTGACTTCATATCTATTGGTGTGGGAAACACCAGATTTTCATTTTATAAAGTAAGGAGTGGTGTAGAGACATTTTTGAACCACTTGTTAAAAAGCTAACAACACTTGTGTTATAAAACAGGTTTTGATGTTAAAACATTAACATAGAAGATATTAACATTGTCTGTAGTACATTTCTGTGTAAAAAGCCACAATCCACCCCTCATTACTTTATATTTTGCAAGGAAAATGTGAACAAACATGGAAATAGTATGACACTCAAAAAGCAGAGTTTGTACAATTTGAATGAGCTTGAAAATCAATATTTAGCATGACCACATTTATTCTTCAACACAGACTTCACTCTCTTAGGCAGCCTTCTTCTAATTTCTTCAAGAAGTCTTCAGGAATAGTTCTCCAGGCTTCTTCAAGGACATTCAAAGCTCTACTTTAGATGTTGGCTGTCTTGAAATGATCCCACACTGCTTAAGTAATGTTGCGGTCCGGGCTCTGGGGAGGCCAATCATGACTGATGGTGTTTCACTGTGTGTTTTTTTCCATCCAGATCTGCTTTTGCTGCATTGGCAGTGTGTTTGAGATCATTGTCATAGTGAAAACCAAAGCTGTTGCCATTCAGATGCTTTCCAAATGGTATTGCATGGTTGATTAAAATCTGACAGTACTTTTTCATTTACAATTCCATCCATTTAACAAGAACCAGCATCGCTGGCTGAAATGCAGCCCCGAGCCATTATCGAGCCTCCAGAGTGTTTGTGCAGGTAGCTGTAGACTCACTATTGTATCGCTCGCCTGATCAAAAATCTTAAATTCAGATTCATCTCTCCATTTGACCTGTTGATACTGATTTTCAGTCCAGTTATTGTGTGTCAGCTCAGCCTTTTCTCTTTGTTTGGTTTGGTTAGACACAAGCTTGAGCCACACCTTTAAGATAGCTGAGGTCAAGTTCAAGAACTGGACTGCGAATGATTGAAAAATGTCCAGAGAAACACTTTGATGGACCTTCAAAGTCTGACTCAATGGAAGCAAAACATAAAGAAAAGAGGGGTCACTCAAGACTTAGTGCTTTTCAGTATTGTTTTCAATTAACCAGTGTTTTTGTTCAATTTAACAAAAATGTAAAAAACCACAGTTTCAAATTCGTTGGCTGTGGTGCCTCCCTTTGAATGCCAAATACATAATGAGCAGTCTACGACTGCTTACAAGAGATCCACAGTAATAAAGCAAAACAGTCAAAAATGCTTTAACATTCCCACAGGGAAGACAAAATGCCAGACTTTAACTAAAGGGAGACATGTATCCAAGTTGTAGCATGACAGCAGATAATGAGTAAAATGCACAGTAAAAGATAATGAATATACAAAAATCACCTGACTGGATTATTCTGCACATGAACTAGGACAGGTGTTATGTAATACTAGTGCAGCGCCTGCTGGTGTGGCCGCATGCAGCTGTTGGTCACTGGCATCTCTGTGAGATCACCGGTCACAGATGATGTCAGAGAATAAGAGGATTTAACAGTGATGCCATCAACAGACTGTGACAGGCTCTGCACATTGATTGCTTACACCCTCGATGTGAGACCACTGCACTTACTTTAGGTCCTAACAATACAGCTGCCTGGTCTGAATTGGGTGAATACAAGCTATGGTAGGTTAAAAACATGTCAATATTAACCTTAATTAAATGTTCAACCTTAACTTCTTGAAATTTAGCCTAATTTCTTCATTTAAATACTTTGTTCTAAGCCTGAGTTATTACTATACCTATTTAATACTATATTATTACTCTAATACTATGTACGTTGAATTTTATTCCGCTTCATCCTCATCAGGAAGCACATAAAGGTCTGTTGATGAGCTTGGGTTACATTATCAACTGGCCAGACTGCTGCAAGGATGGAAAATAGCTGCAAGATTTCCTAAAGGTTCATGACAGAAGACGACGACAGGCACAGAGACACGAGCAGAGTCTGCGTCTCCTCTTTCTAATCCACTTCCTGATCTATCATCAGGGAGAACAAGTGCTGTAACAGGAACGAGACTTTCACTGCCACTGAGAGCTGACGCTTCCTGTTAAATATTAACAGGTGTGTGACTAATACCATTAGCTGACTCCTTCATTCAGGCCTAACTGTGTCTGCTAACTGTTGCACATCTGAGGACAGCTCCCTCCTCTGGCGGTTGCCCCGATAACCCTCGTCCCTTTTTTGGCTTGTTACGTCCGTCTTCTCCCTCTCATCCCTCTTTCGCCCTCTTTAGATTGTCTCAAACAAGACGAGTAATAACAAGCAATCACACGGTTTGTGCCGAGGTCATTAGACTGTGCGTGTGCTGTTGCTAAGGCGACTGGCAGGCTGACTCAAACAGCTTGTTTTGTGAGATGAAGTAGCATCACTGCAAATGTGGCTCATGCAGAGCTAAAGTAAATCCATCAGCGTCAGTTAATTATTTTCTTGTACTGATATGTCTCTGTTTGTGAAACAGAGAATAAAGAGTCATTTTCCCTCTTTCAGATAAAAAAAAAATGCTGTAACGATGTCCCCATTTGAGACTTTCAGTATTTCAGCACAGACTTTGCTGTACTTGTACTTTCAACTCCATATTGTGCGTCACCTCCTCCACCGTGAAAGGGTGAAAAGTATGACACATCCGAGTTGGGGTGCTAATGAGCTCTAAAGGCTTGATCACAAGGAGAGAAAATGGGAGAAACGAGTGAGGTGAAAAGGTGTGATGGGAAATTTTAGGTGAGACATCGAAGGATGGAACAAAAAAGGGAAGTAATATAAAGAGGAGGAAATGAGTGACACATGGAGGAAAATAAAGACACTGAGTCATATAGAAAGCAGGAAAATTAGTTTTTGTGACTAATAACAAGGGAGAATTTAATGTGTGTAAAGAGTTACACACAATGGAATAAATATGCTCTGAGGCTTAGTCCTCCATAATAGCATCCAAGTCAGGTGTCCAAATCACTGTCTAAGGGCCACCTAGTGTGCATTCACACTGCCCTAAGTCAGCCACCTGCATTACAGGTGATCCTATGTCAGGTCTTTGTTGGACATGACTTTGAGACACTATCTGACACATCTGCTGTCGATAGCTTTTTAGGCATGCCCATGCTGTTTATATCCTCCACTTATGCAGGTTCCACTGTATTTTAAGTATATACTGCATAGCATGCTCAGGTATACCAAGTTTTCAGATAATAGCTCTTTGGGAATCACCTTGTGGGTTCAATAATACTATTCTTCCTCATCATCATCTTTGGCATTTTTTTGTAGATTCAAAAGCACGGAAATAAATTATGTGTTTTTGCGACAGGCTGCTAGTAAAGTGTCTGAAGCTACAATTTAAAATTGGTTCTTTGTTATTCGTTGTCACAACACTGGTTCATCCTGTGTGTTTCATGCATTTTGTTTGTGCTTGAATGACTCTTAGGTCAGTGTTAAGTGGCTTTAGGTGTAACAACTGGATTGAAAGTGATTTAAAAGGCAGCCAATGTCCAAAGAACTCAGACTACACATATGTAACGGCTCCCTGAAACACATCATCTGGTTTTCATTTAGCTTGTTGTGATCTCGTCACCCGACTGTAAAAGGAAAACTGAAAGAAATATCTTCTTCTTATATGAGGACTTTATAAGATGAAGAATAAGTACAACACCTGAGTGTGACTAAGTGATGCTGTGTACAGTCAGTCAAGTCAAATAAGTCATAGGAGGGAGCCCAAAAGGCTGGATCAGTTAGGAATAAAAGAATATGATATATCAAGCCGAACTGAGCAGACCCCGTGTTTGAAAAACATCTCCATTAAGCATCTAGACTTATATGAAGATCAGAGTTAGAATACGATGGTAAGATTTGAATTGACATTTAAAGAAAATTAGCCAAGCAGAGAAGAATTAAGAAGGCAGAAACAGTACTGTTATTAATCGTGTATGGTTGTGTCAGAATTTTAAATGCAGAAGGTGAAAGAAAAATAGCCAAACGTTGAATAAAAACACAATGTCCAAAAAGTTTCTTTTTGGATGGCAGTTTTACAGTGTGTCATCTTAAGCACATTTCTGATGCACTATTCTGATGACATATGCCCACCAGAGCAGGTATTTTCTGCTTTTTGTGTGTAGAATACCATATACTCGACACATGTCGAAACCACTTAGTGGGAAATGTTGATTTTGTTTTATGTTTTTTTTTTTCTGTCAAAATACGTCACGATGAACGCTGTGAAAACGATCAGCAGTGGGAGGTACTGCCAACTGATACTCAGCCTACTGCAAAGTTGAACTCAGGATTATTAGAAAACAGTCACGTTTGACAATCTTTGATTGTTGGAAATGTTATAATAGTAAACATAAAAGGTGAAGCATTGGCATCAAGTGAGCAATCACAAATATGCATTTAAAGCTACATATTACAGTCACAAGAAGAGCAAACTCTACTCCTATACAAATATGAGGAATTTAATATTGTAAAAGTAGCACTGCTCCTACAGCCACAAAAAGAAAGAAAAAGACCGAAGAATAAAAACTGTGGAACTTCGTATGCTTGCCAATATCACTGCCACATCAAGACCTGAGTATCATATCTATTCAAGCAAACATTCAGTGAATGTGTCACTTAGATGCTGCTTACTATTTATCAAGTTTAGACCTGTTCTCACAGCCTCGTTCTTCTGGTGACCTTAAATGATCTTGGAAGCAAATAAGGAACGAATACAAAAAATGAATTCAAAGCAGTAAGTAGGCTTTGCATGTCTATATATCAAGGTCTACAAGTGCATTAAACCAGCATCTTTAATGCTCTCTGAGGATTATGTTGCTATACAAAGGTCTATAGGATAATTTTGCAATAGACAGGAAAAATATATAATAAGTAAGCAATAAAGCTGTCTGTGAAGAAAAATAGTAAAATGTTACTATAAGGGTTCACCGTCCAAGAGAGTCAAGTGTCAGTAAAACGTTGCTGCTCATTAACAAAAATATCTAATCAATCAATCACGTAGTAGCATCTCGTGAGCATCAGAATATGGAAGAAAGGTGATTTAAGTGACTCTGAATGTGGTATGGTTAGGTGCTGGGATTTTCCCAAACAACCAGGAGGGAGTAGTGTTTTGAAAAATGAAGACACATTTGTTCCCCTTCATGTCTGAGTGGAGAAAAAACCCAAAGTAGTAAAATATCTGAAAAATTCTTAATGGTATCATAAATCTGGGGAATGGTACAAGGAATGGAAAAAGATGTCTTTGGGGCTTTTTCCATTTTTATTTCTGTTATAGATGTTATATAATAATACAAAAATTTAAAAGATAGCACAAAATATTTTGTCTTTAAGCTATGTCAGTGTTGCTTTCCAGCCACGGGGGAAGATATTTAGAGATTGTAAGTGGGCGTAATCTCATGACACCCACCTGTTGCATGATTGCGGTCATATTTGTTCAGTTGTGAGTCACGTCAACATGCAGCAGCAGAGCCGACCTGAGACATCTTTTGGCTAATACGCTATCAGATCTAAATAATGTTCCAAATCAGACTCAAGTCGCAACCCTCCACACACCTCCTACCAGGACCAGTCTGGCCCTGGTACTCACTCCCTCTCTGTCCCACACCCACGGTCCGTATGCTGGTTTAAATGTTGCTAAGCATCTCCTCACAAAGCTGGTGCTCTCTCCTGATTTGACACACACACACCAAAGTTTAAGAAATTCACACAACAAGATGTATGAAAGCAGATTGCACAACAGAAGTTTAACAAGACATGTATGGACAACACAAATATTTGGATGCACATGAAAAATATATATATACCCAGAGATTACACACATACACAAACACATTTCTTTTGGTAAAGTAGTGGGTTAGCTCTCTGCGTGAAACACTGGCCAGCCTTTGTGTTCTGGTGTCCAAGCAACTAGAGGGGGCAGAAACACACACACACACAAATGCACATACAAAGATGAACACACACACACACAGAGAGAGAACAACGATAGATAAGAGGAGAGATTCTGCAATGTGCAGTTTAAATTATAAGAAGTTAAGGCCTTGACATTTCCAGAAGAAAAGGCGAATTGCGTTCGCCACATGGCCTTGAACGAGGCCACATTTATTTATTTATTTTTTTTTATAGTTCAGAAATCACAGTCTTTCAGGTGAGGCACTTTGAGTGGTTGACAGATTTCACCTGTCTTCCAGGATGGTCGTCAGCTGTGAAAGAAAGGCTTGTGCAGTTTTGACTTTAGATTCAATACTTGACTGCAAAACTGTGGGAAAAAAGGCTCAAGGCTCAGTGTAGTTCATAGACAGAACAAGGCTGACAGAAAGAGTGATGGCATGCTGCAGGGGAAGAAGTAACTGAAATGAGAATTTCATTTTCAAATTCAAAAAATAATGAGACATTGTCACTGGAGTGGCTCAAAGTAAGAAACCAACAAAGAAATATCACCTCTACGTGTAGCTCTCAGGAATCTGAAGGATGTGTTTATGGATATGTTCTGAGCTGAACAGCCACAATTTTACTCACTTACTTCCACTTTATGGTGATACTTTCACCGTTAAAAATATCAGTAAAATAAAGGCAGCAGGGGCAACAGCATTGTGTCGTTAAATTCATACTTTCCTTAATGCTACTGCAGCCATAGAATTAACAAAAAACACCACCAACTAAAATACCACATGTTATTCAAGAAATGATTTTTTAAAATTTAACTTAGTCTCTAACACTTAATAATGCTGAGTAACATTTCAACAGGGACTAGAATATGCTGTTGCTATTAAAGGAAATTTACTGCAATGGTTTAAATTGTATCTACCTGTTAGACTTCAATTTGTGCATTTAAACCTAGTTTTCTACACACATGAATGTTAGTCACAGAGCCTTTTGGGATTCTGTGCTTGGACCAGTGCTATTTATACATGCTTCCATCGGCAATATTATCAAAAGAGAGCATATATTTTCATTGCTACGCAGATGATACCTAGCTTTATCTAGCTATGAAACCAAATGATACAGATCAACTAGTTAAACTGCAGCCAAGTCTGAAACTGGGGGTCAGATAGAAATACAGTCTGAAAGTCCTCATTTGACTGATTTCAGTGCTATTTAGCATGGCATCATGCCTGCTCAAAGAGGTGGACGTAGGCACGTTTCAGGTTTCTTCTGACATGTTGCACATGTATTATGATTATTATGATCGCTAATCACGTAACTCCAATGCTTCCTCCAATGATGAAAATCATTGTGTTAAGTAAATATAAGTTATGCGAGCATCCAGAAGACACTGTTTCCAGAATTTGTTCTAATTAAACCACAAAATGCATAAAATCCTTTTTGTTCTCCATAAGAATCGATTTCTAAAGTGTCCTTTCATGACAGAGCGAGAGAGAACCTGAGGTGGAGCGAGGATTTGAGATGCTAAGACAAGCTGAAGCATACTCGGCCTGGATCATTAAGTACACTGTGAGTGCAGGCCAGCGGTGGAGTGGAGAGAGCAGGGACAATCATGCTCAGGTACGATACAAAGCAACTGTGCCTAGTTTGGTTACGTTCTTATTCGTAACCCCTTTTACGTCTAGTCTTTCCTCCGGTTATGGGGACACAATTACATTCTGTACTTTCAATCTCCCATGTTAGACAACAGGCTGCAGGCTGTCCTTGAAGCCTTCACAGAGCCAAAGCAGAATGCGCCAAACAGAAGATAATCAGGTCATTATGTTCCCGAAAGGCTTTAAGAAGAAGAGCGCACTAAAATGCACAACAGGCTGTGTTGAGAAAAACATCTTTAAAACGCTTGTGTATGTTGTTCAGCTTTAGATGGTTGAGAAGGAGCAAAAGGAGCATTATGCATTCATATGACTAACAATACAGTATTTTATTTTGTCCATGTTCCATAAATAGGACAGCAAAAGTCTAAAAAAAACAAAACTTAATGACCTTAATTACTACAATTATTAATAACGCATCTTTAATTATACATTTTCCAACAGTTATTAGTAAAATGCATTATTTTTTTAACTATGAAAAATGGCCAAGAAATTGATTGGTGGTGTAGCTCATATTTTAATCAGATGACTATTTAACTGCCTGTTAGCGTCACAGAGCTAAACACTGTGAAGGAGATCACAATGCGTGGCTCCAATGGGGAAAAAAAAGAGCTTCACAAAGGCAATACATGCTGAGTCCAAGCACAGAGGAAAAAAATGTTCAGGAAAGGTTTAATGTTACATTGTTCAATAGTAAAAGATGTCTTTAAAAGTTCTGCACAAAGAGCTCAGTGCAGTCACTGCGTGGTTGTCTTGTGTGGCATGCTTTGTCAGGCCTCGACTAAAGCAGCTAAATTATTTCCAGAAAGCGACGCCTTTGAAGTGGATTACTTCCTGCAGTGTGCTACATGTGAGAAAAGAAAACTCGAGGCAGTATCCCGACCTGATTCTTTTATATGTCCTTTTTTAACAGAATTCATCCGTGCACATGGCTTTCCACCATCCACCAAAATCCACACCATTGGCATGCTGTAGTTCCTACAAAGCAAATGTTTTTGTTAGGTTACTGTAGGTTGATAGCTAAAGTTTGTTACAAGGGGCAAAAAAAAAGCCAATGCTCTTGGATCATCACTCCTGTTCAGAGAAAAAGAAAACCACCTTTTGTACCATATTCAGTTTCCTTCATTATAAAAACAGAAGAAAAAGAAGCTTTTTCAGCGGTCTCCTTATTCACGACAGGTGACCGCAGCAGGTAGCTCCATTTAACCTTTTCCTGCAATTGTGTTTGAATGTAAAAGCAAGTTGACATGATTTAACTGGTCCTACTGTTCCAGCCATTTTGTCATTTTGCTTTTATTGGCACAGTAGTTATAGCGTAGCACTAACATTTCCAAGCAATAAGAAATACAGGCAGGGTGCTGCCATAATTTCCTGCTCCTTCGAGCTGTGCTCTTGGTTTTCTACCAATTTTTGTTCTCACCCATCAAAGCAACAGACAGCATTTTCCAGTTTCAGTGTCAGTCATGTTGAACCACAATGAAGTGCATTCATATTCACCATGAATATTTGTAAGCCAGCGAATAAAATGTCGACATAGTCAAATGCAGAGAAAGCGCACAGATTCTAATTAGATTTGCTTTGGAGCCACTGCTGCTCATTTTTATGAATATTTGACAGTAGAGCAGAAGTTAATTTCTGACTCTAGTGTGTATGCACTGCGAGACCATTTAGTCTCTGTCAAGAAATGTCAATATGAAGAGATTCTTTGATAGATGACTGATGACTGGAGGATGAGATGTTGCTTAGTAACCGAAAACCTGACAGACTAGGAGATCAAGCTTCAGACTGAACAGTTGGAGTGTGTAGGATGGGTATACATGCTGTAGTAAGTGTGTGTGTGTGTGTGTGTGCGCGTGCGTGCGTGCGTGTATAAATCTGCAAGGGAGAATTAAAATGTCTGAGGCAGGGTCACTGGGTTCATCCTGTTCAGAGAGTGAAAGCAAACTGAAGCAGATGGGGGGTTTCTTAATATTTTTAATATTAAGTCTACCATTATTTTTTAGACATGACAGAACATGATATGAAAAAAGATGCTGTGTGAAAATAAAATGTGCTCTGCACCTGGAAGATGCACATATCTTACAAAAAATAAACATATAAAATATGAAGAATAATCCAGAAACTGACAAGGGCTGCTTGTTTACACATCAAACAACAACATCATGACTCACTTGCATGTGTGTTTGAAGCCACCTGGTAAAATGATGCACAATGCTCAATGTCTTCATGCCTACATCATTTCCAGAGGGATGTTTGACACCAGCTAAATATGCCATGTTGTTCACCAGCCTTAGTCTTCCTTTGTCTTGTTTTTTTTCTTTTGTTTTTGGGGGGTTTTTGTTTGTACTTTTGTTTTTTGTTTTACAAATAATGCCATGACAGCGGTCAGCCCTTCTACTCAAACTAGACTTCCTGTTGTTTCTAAGTCACCAGCCATCTGCTGTCTAAAGCCCAAGTTATGCCTCAGCGGGAAATCTACGACTTAGCCTCAACATATAGCCTTAATAGTTTCCTCAGTATAAAGAATAATAATCACAGCATTAATACACGGATGCACAACTGTCAGCAGATTCCTAGATTGCGAAAAAAACTATTCGAGAAGACGAGCTAATGTACAAAGAAGTGGAAAAACCTGAGGATTCAAATTTTTATATGTTTTGTCAATCGCCATACTCTTCATATGCCTACATATTAGAACAACTCCACACTGTACAAGAGATGTATGTATGTTACCACGATGCTAATAGGATGATAATCAACCCTAACAGCATTTCACAGAAAGACAATGCAGTGGTAATAAAGAGACTAAGGTACTAAAGAATCAGCTTTAAGCACACATGTATGATGCAGTAAGCCTGAAAGATGCTGAAAAACTAGGTGTGACTGCATGTTTGGTAATAGCATATATGAAGCTTTAGCATCTCTGGACCTGAAGATATCTTCTTGCCAGTAGACTGTTTGTAAAAAAATGACCAGCACCAAAGAATATTAATGGAGCCCTTTTGTTGTGGGATGCATCCAATTAAGCACTTTCACCGTTGCTGTCTTAGTGTTTCGCAACCAGATGTGACGAGCCACGCCTGGATCTGACTGAGAAAATGAGAACCACTGCATGTACAGCAGCAACATGTTAGTCATGCTTTATCCTTCTTTTTCAACTCTGCTCAGCACCATATTGGAAAGGAAACTTTGCACATCTTTCAAATAGATTCTGTGGTTGTTAGCTTGTGTTAGCATGTGTCTTTCCCGGTTGCTTGGAGACACTTGATGTGAATTGTTCACAGCAATGGGTAGACTGGTCTGGGAACAGTTTGCACATTGCATAAAGTGTCTCACCAGTTCACACAACAACACTCAAGTAGAATTGGTGCCCTCGTGCTGACAGAGACTGAGATCATTTCAAAGAAGCATTTTCTTTTTTTTCTATCAGAAAATAATACAGACACGTTTTTGTAAGACAACAAGATAATTGTTTGGTTAGTAACATTACGTTCATGGTCGACTTATTAATTATTCTTCTGGTAGTGTTTTTTTTTTTACCTCAAGACTGATCAGAAGTCAGTGTTGTTTTAGTAGGAAACAATGTTTGAAAAAATGAATGTATTTTCACAGATGCTTTTTTTATTTGTTTGTCTGGGATTTTTTTTTTATTACATTTTACAAACAAAGAATGCCTTTGCTTTGATTTTTTAACAGTTAATATTGATGCTCTTTCTCCTGGCACACAGTCGATCTGCCAAGGTGCTGCAAACAGTCAAGCATTTTATGATGAAAAATACATTTATGTTCATCATTTTATTCACTGCAGCATTTCTCCCTCTCTTTCTAACAAGACCATAAAGCGCAGCAGGCATTTTGTGTTGTGATTAATGAGCTATAATCAATCCCTCTGCAGGTTTCTGAGCAACACCTAATGTAACCAGCCCTTTAGGCTGTAATTTTGCCTCAACTAACAGGCCTTAGGAGGATGGTATAATTAAGAAACGGTGGGTAATGGAGGCCAGTTGTCAGTGCATGGTTGTCTAAACCAGACCTAGCCTAATGTTCCTGTGAAGAGGCATGGAGGAAGAAGAGTCACAAAAAGCAGAAGCACAAAAAGAAAGACAAAAAATTATTTTTACATTCCCTTGTTGTTTTATCTCTTTATAGATGTTTTGGGACTTAACTGATACATTAACTATAGATAAAAAATTTAAAAAGTCTCAAATGCAAAGAGGAAAAGATCCCAGGAGTTTACTTTTGCCTATTCTATGTAATGAAAGAGAAACCCTAGAGCGTTTCTCATTTTTATGTTAATATTATGTGCCATTTCCAATTGTATAATGTCCTGTGTGAAGAGCACATTTTGTGACATGGTGCAAAAATAAAAAAGCCTTTGGTTTGTTCTGTCATTACTCATCAACGCACCAGTCAATGTGAGATGTAATTAACAGACTGCACCGAGGAGTCACGACCATCTGCAACATCGGGACACATTTAGACGGGGCTGGAGTATTTCAGGAGAGCGGCAAACAAAGACCCGAATGACTCAAGTCACCCTGAGGAGATCAGGTCTTTGACTCATTATTTGAAACTCCATAAATTTACTCATCGGCTAAAATTGGGAAGTGCAACTGGAATTAATTGTCTTTGCTTTTTCTTATTCTGAAACTTAAAAAATTCATTCACTGTCGTTAATGCCAACTGCATTGTAAAATGTCTACTTCTCTGCTTAGGGTTGATGCCTGCTATATTTTTCTGTGGGGTTTTTTGTGGTAGATGACAAATGTTGGCGATCTTCTGTTGAGTTACGATTCAAGTTGTCTGTCACACCTCAGTAAAAGCTGAATTAATGACGCTCGGATGTTCAAAAGCATTCAATTCAATATTATTTATACAGCGCCAAATCACAACAGCAGTCGCCTCAAGGCGCTTTACACTGTAAGGTAGACCCTACAATAATACATACCGTGAAAAATCCAACAATCATTTGGCCCCCTATGAGCAAGCACTTTGGCGACAGTGGGAAGGAAAAACTCCCTTTTAACAGGAAGAGACCTTCGGCAGAACCAGGCTCAGGGAGGGGCGGCCATCTGCTGCGACCGGTTGGGGTGAATACAACAATAAGTAGTCAGAAAATTATAGAACATTTTAGAAAACAATGATTTGCACACGCTCCTGATACAGAACATCAGGATCCATTTGATGTTGTGTTTTTGTCACATGCGCGTAACATTCAGTGGGAAATAGGTGGGTGTGGGTTGTTGTCAGGCAAAAGGAGGAAGCACACTTCTTGCTACTTGTCTTTTTTTCTTTGCAAAGTCTAATCCGTGTCACTCTCAATAATTATATATAGTGCATGCTGTACATAAGCACGCATGTATTACTACTTTACATGCATGTATTACTCTCTCTCTTCATGCCGTCGGTAAACTTATACTTAATTACACAGAGACAAGAAAATATGCATAGTAAGATTTTGTTTATATAAGTAAATTGGAGCGTGATTGGGCAACAGGTCCTGCTATCCAATACAAATATCATTTAAGTCTGTTGGCAAGTGTTTCCCAGGCAACATGACAGTGTCATAACGTATCATATATATTGTGTAACATAATATTCAGATTTTGTGGACATGAGGCTTTCACATAAATGTAAAGAATTTATTTTACATTTCTTTTCAAAATAAGAGAGTACAACGTGACACCAGCCAATGTGTGACACTCTATGCAGCTTTTACTTTGAAAGGAATGTATGGAAATTCTACAAAGTTGTGCCCACCCTACAGTCCCTGTGGCCGAGTGGTGTTTAGGGGGATAGGTTGATGCTTGACTCATGAGGAATGTTAATTGGTTGTTTCAGTCACAAGGAGTGAATCAGAAGCACAGTAGGAACAAGGCCATTAGGCAATTAAGAAATATACAAGGAAAAGAGAACACACATAATCTTTAAAAAACATTTATTTGCTTATATTTTTCTAAGTGCAGTTCTGTCCAGTCGCTTAGGCAGCTGCTTCGGAGTGCTTGATGACACCACGAAGGTTCGGCTGCAGGTACACATTAATATTTTTCTTCAAATATTTAAGCACTTTCATGAACACTGAATTAAGCCTAAACAGAGTCTTTCTACTCTGTGGCATGGTACCACAACAGTGTCTCTCTCTCCATAAAGGAGTTGAGCAGACAGCTGCAAAAGATACAAGCGTATATTTTAGGTCAATATTGAGCCCATTTCAAGAAAAGACGGTGAGAGTGAAGTGTAGATCCACTGAAATTCAAACATATCCATGTATAAATTGTAAATGTATAATATAAAGTGAAGATAAACCATTCTAAGTGCTGGTTGTGGCATTCTTTTTTCTTATGCGAATCATTTAAAGCTAAATAAATGTCAAATGCTGAATTATTGAATCAATTTTAGCAATAATACTAAATAATGACACAGCAAAAATAAACGCAAACAGTATAGCTTTCTAAAGCCATCTGATGTATGTCAAGAAATGAACAACCCCTATCTCAACATTTAAAGCAACAATTCAGCCACATAATGTACGAATTTTAGCAACTTAGCACTGTTATTTTCTATGTTATGACACATGACAACGTCAGTAGGAGAATAAAAACAAATTTCCCAGACTTCAGAAAAACATTGAAGTTCAAAATGCTCCAATCCACTGCTGACTGGTCGGATGCAATGATGTCTCTCTGTGATCTTTGCTGATTGGTTGGGAAAAAATTCATGGTTGGTTTTTGCAACCTGACAAAGATGCATGGTGAAGCCCATTATGATCCTCACTGCAGTTGCCATTTATGGATCCTTAAGAAAAATCCTCTAAACCCCGGTTAAGGCCAAGGAGGGACCTAAGATGTACTTATGAAAATGGGTATAAAAAGGAGTAAATTCTGAAGTGTAAATCCAAAACAGTGAACTGAAATATGAACTTTGATGTTATTGTCTATGAGCCATTTTCTGCACACCTCAATTATCTGTAATAATGCCTGCTTGTACAGGAAAATAACTATGGTAGACACATTAGTTCAAAGTTTAACCACAATTTGATAAGTTAAATGAACTCTTTCTCTGCTAAATACATTTGACTGATCTGTGGCTTTGTTTGGATTCTGTAGCCTTTCATTTCCAGCCTGCTCCTGTTTCTTACTTGGTTAAGTAATGCCACTCTGTTCAACCAGCGTTGCAATCACAAAGCATTATTATTACCTCCATGATTGAAAACTAAATGTTAGGGTGCCTGGATCGTTGATCCAGTGTTTTATGGTTTGGTTCCATATTTCTATATATTTTATTATGTTGAGCTTTCTTTGTCCATTTGGTTATATTGTTTGTTCCTAATTTAGATTCTCTGTGTGGGTTATGTTAGATATTAATCTTCTGGTTTCTGTCTGTGTCTTAGCGTTTCTGTGTATTATTTCCTGTTTTACTTTGGTAGTCTGCGTCTCATGTTATTGTATCTGGTTTTGCTTCCCTTGTCGCGTTAGCCCTGATTTGTCCCAGCTGTGTTTCCCTCCTGTTTTTCATTTCCTGATTGCCCTTTGTATATTTAAGCCCTGTGTTTTCTTTGGTCTGTGTTGCGGTCTCCCTCATTCCACGCTGTGTGTTCTGTTCCACCTCTGTAA